>QUZD01000069.1:20321-68928 GCA_003693505.1 Pseudonectria foliicola | reverse complement strand
AGTAGCAGCAGTAGCAGCAGTTCGGATGAAGCCGACCACTGCCGGCAGACTCGGCCCCACGGCTACACCCATGACGATGATGAAATTGATCCTCGCGCCCTGAACATCGGCTGCTCACCAGCATACCTCGACTTCGTCATCGTTGGCGTTAGTCTAGGAGCTAGCACCGTCTCGGCTCGAAGCTTGGTCGATGGCGCCTGAGCCGCATCCAGGATTGGCCGGACCCGCCGTTTAAGGAGCGTGTTTCCCGTGCGCTCTGTGGGCGCCAACGAATTGCAGAGTGGCAGGGAGATGCCTGAACCCTTGACCCAAGACAAGGTCCAAGCCAGCGTACTGTGACCGTCTCGACCGCCCAAAGCTACCCTTGTGCAAAGGTACCGTAACAAGCTTTGGTCGCGCCGCCGACGATACCGAGCTTAGATGACCAGCACCGCCCTGGTCTCACCAAGTGGGTCCTAGATGACGTCGCCGACAACTCCCTTTCGTACGTGAACCATCTTGTTTCTCCGCAACACCATCAAGCCTCCCACTCCCATGCCTTCCAGCTTCCCATATATTTCCACGATCCAATCCTGCCACCTCAACTTTCTGCGCCCACTTCCTCCTCTGCTGTCATATCGTCCTTGAATATTTCTCGTACCTGCAGCTCCTGCGCTCTATCCGACACGTCCATCTCCATTCTTTGTTGATCTACCCCACCGCTTCTTCCCCCGCCGTCTCAAATCACCACCGCCGACATGCATCGCACGTATTCCATGCGCCAGAGCCGCGCGCCCACTGCCTCCCAGATCCAGGTACAGCAAATCTCCATACTCCTCTCTTAACGTCACTGACAGGAAGCTTCAGAACCCTCCCCCACCACCTTCGACCACCAAGTCTGGTCGCCTGTTCAAGGCCAGCTTCGGTAAGTTCGCGGCCCAGCAACTCCGTCGGCTCAAATCACTTTGCGCCTTGCGCGGTTGAGCATATCATAGTAGCGATCAATCAGCTTATTCCTGCATCTTATAGGTCATGCCATTCGCGGCAAAGCTGGAGGCGCATTTGGCCCCGACCTGGCCAAGAAGCTCTCGCAGCTCGTCAAGATGGAGAAGAACGTGATGCGAAGTCTCGAGACTGTCGCGCGGGAGCGCATGGAGGTCGCTGTATGAAATCTTTTCCCTAACAACACACAGTACTGTTATTGACCACCTTCGCAGCAACAACTGTCCATCTGGGGCGAGGCTGCAGATGAAGATGTCTCTGACGTCACCGACAAACTTGGTGTTTTGCTCTACGAGATCGGCGAACTTGAAGATCAATATGTCGATCGCTACGACCAATACCGCGTCACCATGAAGAGCATTCGTAACATCGAGGCCTCTGTTCAACCCTCCCGAGACCGTTGGTCCCCCTTCATTCTGGCTTCAATCGCCCACATCCACATGTGCTAATCCCTGAAACAGGCAAGCAAAAGATTACCGACCAGATTGCCCAGCTCAAGTACAAGGAGCCCAACTCTCCCAAGATTGTCGTCCTCGAGCAGGAGCTGGTGCGCGCTGAGGCCGAGTCGCTAGTAGCTGAGGCCCAGCTTTCCAACATCACCCGTGAAAAGGTCAAGGCTGCCTATACATACCAGTTCGATGCGCTGCGCGAGCATTGCGAGAAGGTAGCCATCATTGCTGGCTATGGCAAGCATCTCCTGGAGCTTATTGACGATACTCCCGTCACCCCGGGAGAGACACGACAAGCATACGACGGCTACGAGGCTAGCAAGGCCATCATCCAGGACTGTGAGGATTCTCTTACGAACTGGGTCTCGTCCAACGCCGTTGTCTCCTCCAAGCTCTCTACCCGCGCGCGCACCCTTTCCCAGAGACGCCGAAACAACATCCGCACCAGAGGCGAGGGCCACGATCTCTCTGGTCAGGATGCTCCTCTCAACGATAGCAGCTCATGGGTTGGCCGCGACGCCGAGGTCGATAGCGAGGAGGAGGAGGAAGAGGATGTCCGCGGCTCTGTGCTGGGTAGCGACGGTGGCCTCAACGGCGAGCACCGTGGCCGTACCCAAGAGGTTGTCAACGCGTAGAGCTATCACGCCCACTGTTTGACAGCTTTTCTTTCTCATTTTCGAGAGGACTATTTATTTTCTGTTAACTGATCGAGAGCTAATAATGACGGAATGTTTCGACGTAGGATATCCAAGCCTCGATCAGGGAGGCGTTGAGGACGACTTGGGCACGGACGGTTGAAAAGGCTGTTTGAGTCCCTTTTCCTTGGTAGCTTTCTTTTTGTATTTCTATTTAGTAATCCCATGTAGCAATTCCTTGTATCATGCAATCATGTCTCTCTTCAATTGACTGGCAAATTGTTCAAGCTCCATTTTGACAATGTGATGCCCAGGAACTACCACCAGGCCAAGATACCGCGAAGTCATGTTCATCCTAACCGTTTCACCAGTAGTGTTCTCTGCTTCTTCAGCGCGTTCTTTGGCAGAAGGCTGCCGATACTCGTATGTGTTTGCGAGTACGATGTTTTTGTCCTTATTCGAGATCAGACGTTAGTAGATGAGGAGTTATTTTGCAGCGCTGACAATGACGACGCATACGGGATCGGTGCATTTTAGTGAGCCCCAAAACAAGCGTCCATCCGTAGTCAACACCCGGAGATTCTGGTTTATGATACTGCTGAGGTATGAGCGAGCCTCCTCTAAATCCATTGTGGAGGCGGTAGGCTGCTGACGCCTTGTCGTCTCGAGTTCGGTAGGTGAACGTGTGGATGTTAGAACACAGGTAGGTACCCAGAGATACTTTGCGCATGAAGCCCGGTCACCTGATTTCGTGACTCAAACACCCGCGCTCAAGAAGTTGGCCAATGATGGCAAGACTCTGGTAGACCCACACTGACGTTATGATGGAAGGCGCCGTAGGATCCCTTACTTCTCAAACGTGAATTTGGATGACTGCTTCGAAATACGGCATTCATCAGCTCTGATTTTGCCTGCGTAAGCCCGCTTTGTCTCTCATATAGCCGGGCTGGCTTTCCCTTCACATCATGTTACATCTACGGCTTGCTCGATAAAGGGCGAATTCTCCTCGTCATCGACGCACTTAACAACACTGAACTCAATAGAAGAGACTGTGGACGACCTGTCAACTATCACGCGTCATGGGTGTGAATGGCCTCTGGACCGTGGTCCAGCCTTGTGCTCGTCCCACCAATCTTGCTACCCTCAATCGCAAGCGTCTGGCTGTCGATGCCTCCATTTGGATTTACCAGTTTTTGAAGGCAGTCCGTGACAAGGAAGGGAATGCTCTACGTAATTCCCACGTCGTTGGATTCTTCCGCCGAATCTGCAAGCTTCTCTGGTTTGGCATCCTGCCAGTCTTCGTTTTCGATGGCGGAGCCCCTGCTCTTAAGCGACAGACGATTCAAGGTCGCCAACGGAGGCGTGAGGGTCGTCGAGATGATGCCGTTCGCACCGCTGGAAAGCTGTTGGCTGTGCAAATGAAGAGGATTGCTGAAGAAGAGGAAGAGAAGAAGAAAGAAAGAGATCGGCTGGGCCAGTCGACTAGACAAGAACCAGAAGAGATTATTCCTCAACCTGACCAGCTCATCTATGTTGACGAAGTTGGCATGTCACAGAAAGAGAGGCAGCAGACCAGAGGATTTCGCAAAAAAGACGCCTATCATCTTCCTGACCTAGATGGAGGTGGTATTGCGGCAATGGGGAAACCCGAAGATCCCCGAATCATGAGCGTGGAGGAGTTGGAGGACTACGCCCGGCAGTTTCACAATGGCGAAGACGTCAACTTGTACGACTTTAGCAAGATTGACTTCAACGGGGAATTCTTCAAGAGCCTTCCACCCCCGGACCGATACAATATTCTAAACGCAGCAAGACTGAGAAGTCGATTACGAATGGGTCTTAGCAAGGAGCAGCTCGAGGAGATGTTTCCCGACCGCATGGCCTTCTCCAGGTTTCAAATTGAGAGGGTTCAAGAAAGGAACCACCTTACACAACGGCTAATGGCCGAGGTCGGCATGACGGGTACCGATTTGACTCTTGGTGTCAACGCTCGTGTAGCTGGTGAGAAGAACCGCGAGTATATCCTGGTCAAGAACGAAGGCGTCGAGGGAGGATGGGCTTTGGGTGTGGTGAGCAAAGAGAAAGACATTGGCGAAGCACACAAGCCCATTGATGTGGATGCTATTCAAGTTGAATATCAATCCAAGAACGCGGAAGCGGAGGATGAAGAAGACGAAGTTGATTTCGAGGATGTTCCGATTGAAGGCCTGAATCGACTCCCGAAGCCTCAACGATCCACACAAGCCGACTTTCATGCAGCCCGAGATATCGCTGCTCAGCGACAGCAGTTATACGGCGACGAAAATGATAAAACTTTGTTGAATGATGAGGGATCTCTCTTCGTCGGCGGTGACGGTGCAAATTTGGGAACCCCTGTTGTTGTTGGTCAGACGGAGCAACTGCATCCAGAGGAGGCCGATGAGCTCAACAAAGCAATTGCGCTGTCTTTGATGAACCAACACGGCGGCGAAAGGTCACCAGAGTTGGAAGAAGCAAACAAAGAGAGCCCGCCACAGGCACCAGAGTGGACGCAAAAGTCGGCTCAGATGGCAAGACCAATTACAGCAAAGGGCGGCTCTATGATTGCTCACGTCGTGAACAACAGGGCGAACGCAGCGATTCCAAAACGCAGAAAACAGGAGGCGACTGCAGATAGCGACAGTGAAGAGGACATGCAATCTCTCTTAAACAAGACTCGGAAGGCGAGGAAACCTCAGACGAAGCCAGTCTTTGAAAACAAAAAGAACCCGTTTGACGGTCCACTGCCTTTTCCCAAACTCGACTGGGGATCTTCTCTCTTTGCAAAGAGGTCTGCTTCGAAGCAGACCGAAGAAACACAAGGGACGATCAGAGAGGGAGACGAAGATGCTGAAGATATGGCCGGAGGCTTTGAGACTACAAGCCGTGAACAAGACGCACCGAAACCACTGCCACCTTGGCTCACAAGCAATACTGATATTCGGGAGTCAATGAAGCAACAGCGAGAGGCTGAAAGGGCAGTTAACGCCGAGGATAGATTGGCGGCCGAGGAAGAAGCAAATCTGCGCCGACGTGAGTATCAGGACCGCTTAATCGAGATTGAGTCGTCTTCAGATGACGGCAGCGATGTCGTCGTAGTTGAAGTCCCTGCCTCCTCTGCCTTTAAGCCAGCCAACGGAGCTTCAATCGCCGTCGAAAACACTCATCTGGAACAGGAGGCTTCTGAGGCGAACATACCATCCCTTGACGCATCGGCACCCCAACAAAATGCCGACTCCCTTTCACAAAATGAGCTCCTGGAATCGACCAAGGACGGGGCTAACGCCGGCGAGGAAAATCAAGAACTTGATTCACCTGAACCCGAGTTTGAAGACGTGGTCCTAGCAGTAGAGCCTATTGAAGTCGTAGACCAGAAGAGTCCGACCCCATCCTTTGAAGAAGTTCCAGCTCCAGAGCCATCGATTACCCGTGAGTTGGAAGGGGAAGCCATGCCAGACGACGACGACGACGACGACGCTTTTTTTGCCGACGATGTTGAATACGACGAATTCAGTGACCCTGGAGATGAGGAGTTAATGGCACAGATGGCGGAGGAGGCCGAAGAGCATGCCCGGTTTGCCAGTGAGCTCAACAACAAGTCTGCTGAGCAGAACCGGGTAGACTACGAACAAGAGCTTCGCGCGCTGCGAAACCAGCAGAAGAAGGACCGCAGAGATGCAGACGAGGTGACTCAAGTGATGGTCACAGAGTGCCAGGCTCTGCTGCGACTGTTTGGCATTCCATACATTACTGCACCCATGGAGGCGGAAGCTCAGTGTGCGGAGCTCGTACGGCTCGGCTTAGTGGACGGTATTGTCACAGACGATTCGGATACATTCCTCTTTGGTGGCACCAGGGTCTACAAGAACATGTTCAACAGCAACAAATTTGTCGAATGCTACCTCGGTGCTGATATGGAGAAGGAGCTCTCGCTTTCTCGGGAGCAGCTCATCTCTCTGGCTCAACTACTGGGATCTGATTATACAGAAGGCTTGCCTGGCGTGGGACCCGTCACTGCCGTCGAGATTCTTTCTGAATTCCCGGGTAAGGCCGGTCTCGAGAACTTCCGCGACTGGTGGAACGATGTTCAGTCTTTGACACGATCGAAAGAGCTCGACACCTCACCGTTTCGCAAGAAGTTTCGCAAGTCTCAGGCGGCCAAGCTGTTCCTCCCAACTGGTTTTCCGAACCCGGCCGTCTATGATGCATATCTGCACCCCGAGGTAGACCATAGCGCGGAGCCATTCCAGTGGGGCGTTCCTGATTTAGAGGGTCTTCGACAGTTTCTGATGGCGACAATCGGATGGGGCAAGGAGAGAACAGACGAAGTCCTGGTGCCAGTCATTAAGGATATGAACAAGCGTGAGAGGGAGGGAACCCAGAGTAACATCACTCGGTTTTTTGGAGGCAGTGTCGGAGTTGGAGCCAAAGAGGCCTTTGCACCAAGACAGAAAGCACAGGGAAGCAAGCGGATGGCGGCGGCTGTTGACAAACTCAGGGCAAATGCCACGAGCAAAGACCCAAGCGACCTCAATAACGAGAGTGGAAAACGAAAGCGAGTAACGAGGGGAGGCGAAGTAGAAGAGAGTAATGAAGGCGACGGAATTGCCGACACGAGCAGTGGTCGCAGGAAGGGGAAACGGACCAAGGCTGCTTCCTGAACTCAATGCTAGAATTTGAATTGGAAAGGACATTGAATACCTAACGAGCCATTGGTTTGTAATATCTTGGAACAAGTCGTGACTGCAACTAAGATGGGTACCTAGGTTGGAGATAGCAATGAGAGACTACAATAGGTTACCTACCTAGGTACCTAAGTACTTACGGTAGGTATGAGGCAGCTGAGCCACCGACTGCAAGCAATAGATTGCGAAAGAATAAACGATAAATCTGGCAATTAGCAAGAGATATACATTCTGCCCTTGCTTGTCTAGGTGGGCAGCTGTTCTCGGTACCTACCTAGTCATGGAAGCCTTGAGCATGGTTTATTAGAAAGCGGTCTGGATGTGTATATCGGTCAAACAGCCGGGTAAAGCCCGGCCTGGTCACTCACGTGCTCACCTTCATCCGGAAGGCGCTTTGCAATCAGTCGCGACGGAGTCAGTGTGTGTAGATCATTTTTCCTCCGGCTCTACACTGCTTCTTCAAGTTTTCGTTTGCCTTCGCCTTCTGATTCGCAACGCTCATTTCCCGGTCCGGGATTTTTGTCATTTTTTCCCTTACGTTACAGTCGACCGCTTCCGCATGTCTGGCCTTATGGATCAGCGCGAGCTCGAGGCTCGCGTCAAGGCACTGACCAAGTGCGTCGCAGCCAACGAACCGCCCGAGAATGCCATCAGGCTACTTGACTCCCTTAAGAAGGAGGCCAAACCGACCGAGGAGATGCTCAGGGTAAGTCGTGAAAACCCGCAGCCTGTGCTAAGTATGGTTTGGTGTCGGGAAGCGGCCGTGGTTGACTTTTGCGGGGGAGTTGTCGCATTTGCTCTCACTGTGAAACCCAAAGCGCTACGTCTATCGGACTCTGGGCATGCATAGGAGTTGGTATTGACTGTCCGTGTGTTAGGCTACCCGCGCTGGTGTTTTTGTAGGCAAGCTCCGATCGAACCCCAACAAAGAGATCGCACGTGCTGCCGCCGAGCTTGTCATCAAGTGGAAGAAGCTCGTTGAGCAAGAGAAGAACTCGAAGCTTCACAAAGCCAAGATTGGGTCTCCAGCCCCCGCGCCAGCATCCTCGCCCGCTGCGCCGACACCATCCTCCAGCAGTGGAGGCGGCGGCGCCAAGAAAGCCTTCAAGGGCGACCCGGAGAAGCGACGGTACGATAGCGACGGCGTCGACATTAAGCGAACCGATTCCAACACTCGCAACCAGTGTATCGGTCTCATCTACAACGGCCTGGCATACCGGTCCACGTCATCCGAATCCGATGTCATCGCAAAAGCTGTTTCCGTTGAACATGCCGCCTTTACACACTACAAGGGAGAGTCGGTGGACTACAAGAAGAAGATCCGGTCCCTTTTCACCAATCTCAAGAACAAGTCCAACAAGGAGCTTGGTCGCCGAGTCATGACGGGCGACCTTTCAGCGGATAAGTTTGTCACCATGACAGACGAGGAGCTGAAGAGCGAGGATCAGCGCAAGAAGGAGCTTGAGCTGGAGAAGGAGAACATGAAGAAGGCACAGGTACCCATGGCCGAGAAGAGCATCAGTGACAGCCTCGAGTGCGGCCGGTGTAAGAAGAAGCAAGTCAGCTACACACAAGCCCAGACGAGGAGTGCGGATGAGCCGATGACGACATTCTGCGAATGCATGGCTTGCGGAAACCGATGGAAGGTATGTTTGATATACTTCGCAGCTCCTTTGGGAACTCTGAGACGTGTGGCGGCTAACATGTGTTTGTCAGTTTTCGTGAGATTGAGGTGTGAGCGTTTCGTTTCGCAGGGCACAGCATTTATTTGAAGAGGAAATGGAGTTCAGGGGACCGGAGTGGCGGCTTAACAACTTGTACTAAGAACGAAGATTACGGGTGTGCGATACCTCTCTTACTTCAGTTTTATTTCATTACCTCCATCTCGAGGTTTCATATGCGGCATGGCTCATACTGGGCAGATCCCAAAACATGACGGTTGACACAGTGGGTATAATACAGGCCTTGGATGACTTTCTGGCTCGTCCGATTTTTCCTGACATCGGCTCCTTCATGACCCATGGGCGCTGGTTATTATGCATGCTTGTCGGGTTTCGGTAGCCCCAGATCTGCAAACATGCTGTCGATGTCGTCTTCCTTTCCCTGGCCCTCTCCCATCTCCTTGATGTGCTTCCAGAACTTGCTGAGATGGCGCGACCCAGGATCACACAGGATGGTCACCACGGTACTGCCAGGGGGCAATGTCATGGCAGTAACAACAGCAGCGGCGCAGTTGACCGAGGAGCTGCTGCCGACGAAGATGCCGTCGTGCTCCACTAGCCAGCGGGCCATGCGGCAGGCCTGTTCATCGGTGATCTTTACGGCATCGTCGACGAGCTCGCGGCCGGCTTCAAAGTTGTCGGTGAGGCGGTTGATGCCAATGCCCTCGACAATGGTGTCGACTTGCTGCCTCCGGCGCGTGCCTTCACGCTCCGTCGACGAATACATGACACCATGGCGAACCTTGTTGTACAAGCCGCTACCCTGCGGATCTGCCAGCACAATCTTGACACCGTCGGCCTTGGCCTCCTCCTTGAGGTACTTGGCGACGCCGGACACGGTGCCTCCCGTGCCAGCACCGGCGACAAAGGCCTCGAGACAGCCGCCCGTCTGCCTCCAGATCTCGGGGCCGGTGCCTTCGAAATGGGCCTGCCAGTTGGCCTCGGACTCGAATTGGTTGGCAAAGAAGCCCTTGCTGCCATCTTGAGACTTTTCGGCGTGCTCAAGGGCGCGGCGGCGGGCGAGGTTGACGAAGTGGTTGGGGCTGGTGATGGGCGCAACGGCAACGCGCTCGACGGTGGCGCCGAGGACGAGCAGCAGGTCCGACTTCTCCATGGCCTGGTCGTCGGGCATGCAGATGTGGGCGCGGTAGCCCATGGCGCGGGCGAGGGTGGCGAGGGAGATGCCCGTGCTGCCGACGGTGCCCTCGTAGATGGTGTCGCCCTGGTGCGGCGTCAGCAGGCCGTGCGCCTCGGCCTGGCGGATCATGTTGAGGGCGACGCGGTCCTTGGGCGTGTTGCCTGCGCCATTGAGGAGCTCGGCCTTGGCCAGGATGTGGCGCCCCGTGGCCCGGGAGAGGGACTCGATCCTGACGAGGGCCGTGTCGCCGATGCACGCGGCGATGCCGCTGGAGATGCCGTCGGAGCGGGACAGGGCCGACGACTCGTGGTCCTCGAGCTGGACCGGGGCGCCCCAGAAGAGGCTGCCGCGGCGATCGCTGTGGTCCGGGGGGCCCTGGGGCGGGACTCTGCGCTTGCGCTGGAAGCGCCTCTCGAGATCAGGGTAAAAGTCCTTGAAGCCGAGCGTCGCAAAGATGCCCGTGGTAAAGGCCAAGACCAAGGCGGCGGAGCCATAGGCCTTGGGATGGTCGGTCAGAGACATTGTGGGCTAATTGGGGGGGAGGGGGACGAAGGTGGGTTGGATCGGATCAGCAGCCCATTGTAGAGCGACTCTGGATTTGTGCAGTGCAGTGCAGTGCAGTGCAGTGCTGTGCTGTGCTGTAATGGGTTGGCTTGTCGAGCTGGAATTGTGCCGCCCTCGAGGCGTTGGGATGCAATGTACAAGCGGTGTGTGTGAGTTAGTAGCGTGTGTATGCAGTCTACCGTCTCCAGCCGTTGCTTCGAGTTGGTTGATAAACTATTTTGAGATTTGGCCAAGATCTGATGTCATGTGGAGCCAGCCGTCTGCAGCCGCCGCCATGAGCCGCACAAACGCACCCGACACCGGGAGCTGGCTGTCTGGCTGAATCGGCCGGAGTATATCCGAAAGGCATGTGCTGTACTACTGTAGAAAGCTCGGGCCACATGAAAGTCAACACCAACCTCAACCAGCCCACGAACCAGAAGAGAAGCATCGTCGGAAAAAAAAAAGAGTAGACGAACCACGAGACGGTTTGAAGAGTCCTTTTATTCTCGAACTATTCCTCTCCTCTTCTCTCCCCTCCTATACCAAGAGCCCAATCCCTAGCTCCAGCCAGTCAGGTCGACCAGTCCTGGCCTGGCTTCACTCAGTATGGACTCTCCGCTCGTCACCCAGCTGTTTCGCCAGCTGTTCCACCACCGCCCTCGTGGCTGTCAGAGACAACTGGCTGTAGGCCTGCGCAACAGCCTTGATCGCCCCCGCCACGGCCATGGCCAGAGCCAGAGTCGAAACTACGTCGCCCGCCGATCCAGCGACTACGGCATGAAGACCAACGAGAGTCGGTGGCAGCAGCGCACGCACATTCTACCCGAGGATCGCACCGCCGAGTTTGCCGAGTACCCCTACATCACAGCGCAAGAGCTCAAAAAGCGGACGGAGCGGCCGCGCAAGGTCAAGATGCTGCTCCGGGACTTCATCGACGGTACGTCTTGGCTGCTGGATGCGATGGCATGGCGTCCACTGTGCTAATCAGATCCTTACTTGGCCCCCTCTCTCCAGACAGTCTCTACAACCCCTCGTACGGCTACTTTTCCAAACAGGCCGTCATCTTCAGCCCCGGCGACCCCTTCGACTTTGGCTCCATACGCGACGAGATTGAGTTCCAAAACGAGCTCGGCCGGCGGTACACTGAGTTCGAGGATGGGCTCGACGACCGCGACGGCGAGAACCCGACGCGGCAGCTCTGGCACACGCCGACGGAGCTGTTCCGCCCCTACTACGGCGAGGCCATTGGGCGCTACCTCGTCTCCAACTACCGCCTCACGACGTATCCCTACCACGACCTGCTCATCTACGAGATGGGCGCCGGCCGGGGCACCCTCATGCTCAACATCCTCGACTACATCCGCGAGGTCGACCCGCAGGTGTACGCGCGCACAAAGTTCAACATTATCGAGATCTCGTCGTCGCTCGCCGCCATGCAGAACCAGCACCTGCTGTCGACGGCCGCCTCGCGCGGCCACGCCGACAAGGTCGACATCATCAACCGCTCCATCTTCGACTGGGACCAATACGTGCCCTCGCCCTGCTTCTTCCTCGCCATGGAGGTCTTTGACAACTTCTCCCACGACGGCATCCGCTACGACGTCACCACCGAGGAGCCCCTCCAGGGCCACGTCCTCATCGACGGCGACGGCGACTTTTACGAGTTCTACGTCCACCAGCTCGACCCCGTCGCCGCCCGCTTCTTCCGCGTCCGCCACGCCGCCACCGGCGGCAACTACCCCAAGCCCTATCCCAGCAACGCCGCCTTGCGCTACCTGTCCACCAAGATGCCCTTTGCCGCCAACCTCTCCAACCCCGAGTTCATCCCCACCCGCCTCATGCAGTTCTTTGACGTCCTCGAGAAATACTTTCCCGCCCACCGCCTCATCACCTCCGACTTTGACTGGCTGCCCCAGGCCGTCAAGGGCATGAACGCCCCCGTCGTCCAGACCCGCTACAAGCGCCGCATGGTCCCCGTCTCCACGCCTCTGGTAAGACTCTACCCGACTCTACCCTACCCTGCCTTTTGCCTTTGCCTTTCCCTTTCCCATTCTCTTAGCTTGGAATGCACCTCGAGCAAGCCCCTTCTAACCAACCAATCTTCGCTCTGTAGGTCCATCAAGGCTATTTCGATATCCTCTTCCCCACCGACTTCCGCATCACCGAGGCCATGTATCGCGCCATCACCGGAAAGTTGACCCGCGTCATGTCCCATGGCGACTTTATGCGCAAGTGGGCATACGTCGAGGACACGGAGCTGCGAAGCGGTGAGAACCCGTTGTTGTCGCACTACCGCAACGCCAGTATGCTCGTCACTGTATGATCAAGGCAGAGAGTTACGACTACCTTAGGTAGACACTCCAGGGCACTCCCCAACTACATGTACATATGGGAAATGTGGAATATCCACCTCAGGCACCACGACAACGTGCCCATGTATTACATAACACTTTACCAATAGTAGTCCTTGGTTGGCCAAGTCATGATTTTCTGCCTCATTCTAGATCTGTGCCAGCCGGAATCCTACATGTCCTGCTGCCTTGCATTTTACCACAAATCCCAAGATATAAACAGCCAAGACCTAATCATGCATCCCAAGTTCGTCATTCTTTTTTTTTCTTTCTCTTTTTGCTGTTCGTTAATCTACAGCTTGAGCTTCTCACTCAGCCACTTGGTCGCTGTCTCGACACCCTCGTCAATGTTCTCGGGCTTGGTGCCCTGGCCTTGTCGCACGGGCTCCTTGCCGCCAGAGCGGCCGCCGACGACCTCGGACACGGAGGCAGCCCACTGCTCTGCAGTGACGCCTTGGGACGCAAGATGCTAGGTGGTTGTGTTAGTGAGCCAGTCTCATCAAAGTGAAGTCAAAGAATAGACATACCGTTCCAACAAAGACACCGTGGGCAATGGCGCCCTCCTCCTTGCTGCCGCCAAAGAGGTACACCGTCTTCTCCTTATCCTTGCCTTGGAAGTGCTTGACCACCTCTGTCAAGGCCTTGGGGTTGGCGCCGATAGGCAGGCGGCCAACAAACCACTTGGCGTCCTTGTTCTGCTCAAAGTGCTTAAGAACAGTGTCGAGCGCCACCTTGGCCTCGGCCTTCTGTCGCTTCTTCTGCTCGGCAACAACAGATGCGGTGATCGTCTGGAATCGCTTGTTGATGTCCTCCTTGGTAAGTGTGGAGATGGTGAGCTGGCTAAGTTCCTGCGAGACGGCCTTGATCTGCAATTCCTTCTCAGGGCCAAAGGGAAGGGCATCGAGGGCATCGAGCTTCTTGACAAACTCAACAGCCTCGCGCTGCACCTGGTGCGCCGCTTCGCCTGTGTAGGCGATGATTCGGCGGATACCCTTGGCAATGCCGCTCTCCTCAACAATGACGAGGTCCTTGATTTGGCCGGTCAGCTGGACGTGGGTTCCACCGCAGAACTCAACGCTGTACTGTCGCCATTCCGGCTTCTTGGGATCGGCCAACATCGTATCGATATCCTGGCCGATTGAAACTACGCGGACGGGGTTGGGGTACGTCTCGCCAAAGACGGCGCGGACACCCTCAATCTGGCGCGCGAGATCCAGATCAACATCCTTGGAGTAGATCTTTGAGTTTTGGCGGATATAGCCGTTGGACCGGTCTTCAATCTGTCGTAGCTCTTCAAGCTTGACCTGGCTCTTGTGGGAGAAATCGAAGCGGAGCTTGTCGTGATCCACGAGAGAACCCTTCTGGTTGACCTCGTCGCCGAGAACCTCGCGGAGCGAGTGGTTCAGCACGTGCGTTCCGGTGTGGTTGTTGCGAATGGGCATGCGTCGAAGCTCATCGTATTCACAGATGACCTCGTCCCCAGCCGACAGCTCGCCGTCCGCGATGTAACCACTGTGGAGAATGTAGCCACCAAAGTTTTGCACATCCATTACCTTGAACTCGACGACACCGTCAATGACGATGCGGCCCGTATCCGCGACCTGGCCACCGGACTCGGCGTAGAAGTTGGTCTGGTCGAGCAAAACTCCCAGAGCAGCGTTCTTAGGAAGGTCCTTGGTGGACTTGAGAAAAGACTTGCCGTCAAAGATGTACTGCACCTTGCCCTTGATGTCTTCGCCCTTGGAGAACTTGGCATCGTCGTTGGTGCGAGGAACCTTGAGCTGCTGCTCGAGCTCCGCAATCTGGTGAACGTCAAGCTTCGCAAAGGTCTGCACGGAGTCCTTGACAGCCTTGCTAGCTTCGCGAGCCTTGATTCGCGCAGTCTCAACCTCTGCTTCGTCAATTTCAAGGCCACGCTCCTCGGCCATCAACTTGGTCAGATCAACAGGGAAACCAAAGGTATCGTACAGGCGCCAGACGACATCGCCCTCGAGCTTCTTGACATTGTCCTTGGCTGCCTTGGCGGCGAATCGCTCAAACTGAGCCTCACCACGGTCCAGAGTTCGGGCAAAGGCTATCTCTTCCTCGTCGAGGATCTCCGCAATATCCTGTTGCTTCTTGGCCAATTCGGGGAACTGCTCGCCCATCTGATCAACCAGAGCCGGAAGGATCTTGGAGAAGAAGGAGCCAACGTCGGCGTTGAAGTACTTTCGGGCATATCGCACACCTCGGCGAAGGACTCGTCGGACAACGTAACCGCGGCCATCGCTGTTTGGAACAGCGCCGTCGGCGATGGAGAAGGACAGCGTTCGGATGTGATCGGCGACGACTCGGTAGGCAGTGTCGATGCCGTCGGCATCGTCTTTGCCGTACTTGTCGGCGTAGGGGCGGGCCCCAGTGACCTTTTCAATCTGCTGGAACAAGGGAGTAAAGCAGTCGGTGGCGTAGTTGGAGATTGTGTTCTGGAGGGCCGAGACCAGGCGCTCGTAACCCATGCCGGTATCGATGTGCTTGGCAGGTAGGGTCTTGAGGCTCCTGTCCTTTTGGCGGTCGAACTGCATGAAGACGACGTTCCAGATCTCGACAACCATGGGATCATCCATGTTGACGAGGCTGGAAGCGTTGCGGCCACCAACCTTGTCGTAGTGGATCTCGCTGCAAGGACCGCAAGGGCCCTGATCACCCATCTCCCAGAAGTTGTCCTTCATATCTCCCGTCAGGATGTGGTCCTCGGGAACACCGACGGACAGCCAAAATTCCTTGGCCTCGAGATCGGGATCGAGGCCCATTTCGGGGTTGCCCTCGAAGTAGGTGACATAGAGACGGTTAGGGTCGAGGCCGTAGACCTTGGTGAGAAGCTCCCATGAATATTGAATGGCTTCCTTCTTGAAGTAGTCGCCAAAAGACCAGTTGCCGAGCATTTCGAAGAAGGTGTGGTGGTAGCTGTCCTTGCCGACATCGTCGAGATCGTTGTGCTTGCCGCCGGCGCGGATGCACTTTTGGCTGTCGACAGCGGCCTTGATGTTGGCCATGGGATCGGTCTTTCCAATGGTGCCGAGGAAGATGGGCTTGAACTGGTTCATGCCCGCATTGGTGAAGAGGAGCGTGGGGTCATTGTGAGGAACGACGGACGAGGAGGGGACTGCATGGTAGGGAAGAGGAGTCAGAGTCAGCTAGAGATGTGCAAGAGAGGATGGTAAGGGAGGAAAAGGGAAAGCGCGAGGGGCAGTGAGGTGGAATCGCAGACTAAGAGTGAGGCATCTCGTGTCGTGTCGTGTCGGCATATCTAGACCTGGTGGCTGCCCGCACCAGGATGCGCAAGGGCCAAAGCAAAAGCGAGGGCATCGCGGGGTTGTTTTGCAGGGGAGGGAGAGGGGGAGGGGAGGGGGACCTACCGATAGTGTGACCCCTCTGCTCAAAGTAGTCGAAGAAGGTCTTGCGCACGCGCGCAGCGGGCCACTTGAGCTCGTCGGCCATTGTCTTTGAGGCGAACCGGCGACGCGGAGTGAAATCGGGGACAAGAGGCCGGGGGGTCGGGTTCGTGAATCTGGCCGCGAGGGGAAGACGATGGAGGAGGAATTGGGGAGCGAGTGGCGCCGCCGTGTAGAAACTTCTACAAGAATGAGTCAAGGAATACATAAGGTGCAGCCGTTTCCGCTTGCCGCTCGCCACTCCAACTTTGCGGCGCACGCGCCCAGCCTAGACAGAGGACCTGCCCTCCACTGACAGCCACTGGAAGCCACTGGAAAGCCACCTGGAAAGCCACCTGGAAAGCCACTGTAAGGGCCCCCGTTACACCGAGTACCTCTGGAGAGTGCGCCGCCGCCTGTCGAGTTCGGTCGACGTGGACAACGCAACAACAGGCAAAAGACGAAGAGACCAGAGACCAGAGGCAGAGGCAGAGGCAGAGACAGCGCGCGCGCAAAAGACAGAAAGAAGAAGAAGAAGAAGAAAAAGAGGACGAGAGAGAGCGCCGCGATAGGAGACGCAGCGCAGGGAGATGCCGGCGCAGCCGCTTCCAGTTGGCCGCCTGCTTTGATTCAATGAATGAAGCGATTTGACCGCTCGACTGGACTGGCACCAATTGATTGTCGAGGTTTTTTTTTTCCTTCCCTTGCGGGGGGGGTTTACAGTATCATGTTGCACGGAGCGCAATCTCGCTCAGCCGCCACCATTTCATCCGCATCTGCACCCGCACCCGCACCCGCACCCGCACCCGCCTCCGAGTCCGCTGCCGACCAGGCCAGCCGCCGCCAGCTGCGCAAGCGAAAGGCCGAGTCTCAGGACAACGAGCGACTCTCCAAACGACTCAGTCTGCTCAATCTCGGTACGTCTGCCTTTGCAGCTTTTCGATCTTCGCGTTTCTCTCATTGTTCCATTGGCCTCCACGTCCGTTCCCTCTTCAACACTTATCATCCTTCTTATCCCTCTCTCATCTGCTCGCTCGACCCAGACTCCGCTCCCACGCTAACCCCAGATCTCTCCCCCCTCTAGAGCAGAATGGCTCCAAGCTCTACGTCCCGGTGGAAACGCCCAGCCACGATGCGGCCGGCGCCGTTCCCCTAGCCGTCGCCGCGGCCTCCAACGGCGATGACATGATGCAGGTCGAAGACTCCAAGCACAAGGTCTACATCTACAACATCGACGACGAGCTCTCCTCCGATAGCGAGGCCGATCCCGACGACGGCCGCCTCGTCTTCCTTCCCGACATCCAGAAGCACCTCCGCGCCAACCGAATCCCGCCCTCCGTCCTCGCCAACAGTGACGGCGAGCTTGCCGGCATGCAGCTAGTCCTCTATAGCGACCCTGCCTCCCTGTCCGTTCCGGAAGACCGTGATAGCGTGCGCAAGGCCATCATCGAGTCGCGGCAACGCACCCGCGAGCAGCAGCGTCTCGAGCGCGAGGGTGTTGCCGAACCCAAGCAGAATATGATGTCCGAGGTTCCAACAGCGGCTACGATGACAACGCCGAACGATGTGACTCCCTTACAAGCTGGTGCGGATATGGTCGTTGAGGACGATGATGCGGATGCCATGGATGTGGACTAACCTAATCGTAATCGCCCCGAGTCGCACTGCTTGCAATGGCTTGCTACATATCCGTATACCTTGTATTGAGGCTCGGTTTGAGCCAAGGCGCCCGTCAAGTGTCGCTTACGTTTTGATGTTTTACTATGCATCAGAGTAGCACAGACAACCCATTTTGATTCTTCACATTTCAACTCCTCCTCATCTTGCCGGTGACCATCTCCCAACAGAGGATCCGTAGAACATGACTTGCCTGCTGCTGTACCAAGATGATCGTCACTACCTCATAGTCCCTTCCGTCAACACCGACAAAGTGAACAAAACATTGAGACTCGTAAGCAAAACCATGGCTGCATTCCCTTCGCTATGTAATAAATGAAACAATGATGCAGGAATCCCATCCCAAACGCCTCCATGCTGTGTCCCCATTCTTTCCACACAGACTCTCGTCAAGCACCTCATCTCCAGGATGCAGGCGGCGGCCCCGGCGGTGCCTGGAAACCCGGCGCGGGATGCTGCTCCTGCGGTGCGTGACTCGCCGGGTCCGTCCTGCTCTGGGACGGGTCGATCTTGGACACCGGCTCCGAGGGCTCGTACATCGGCGGTCGGGACGGGTCGTAGACCGGAGGCGGCATGCTGTACATGGGATACGCGCTGCCGCCGGGCTGCTGGCCGTAGGCGACGTAGCCGTTGGGCGGAGGCGGGTAGTAGTGGTAGCTGGGTTCGGGCGCTCGTCGTCTTACGAAGCACTAGTGCCGGCCGGGCGTGGTTAGGACATGGCTTGCTCAACGTTTGCAGGTAGGGCGGGCTGGCGGGCGGGCTGGCTGGCTTACTCGATGGTACCCCATGGGCGGGAGACCCTTTTTGAGCCTATGTTTGGCATGGAGATAGCCGCCGACGATCCATAGGATGACGAGGGCGGACAGGACTCCGAAAATGGACCATTTGACAATGTTTCCCGTCTTCGCAAGTCAGCATCAAAATCCACGGATGCGCAAACCAGTTTGTTCTGGAGCTTACATGGCTGTGCCACCACGGGACTTCGTATACTGGTTCGTCGATCCAGTGGAGCTTGTTGTCGTTGTCGCTGTCGTCCCGAGGCGCGAGGGACCTGTTGAGAAAGGGCGCCATGATATCACGTTGTCGTCGCAAGGCGAATTCAAGGCAATAGAGAGCGTGGTCGGGCAGAGACAGTGCCGCAGTAGATGGCGAAGTGGCTTTGGATGTAGGAAATCAAAGAA
The DNA here is from genome assembly GCA_003693505.1 of Pseudonectria foliicola. Taxonomy (NCBI): domain Eukaryota; kingdom Fungi; phylum Ascomycota; class Sordariomycetes; order Hypocreales; family Nectriaceae; genus Pseudonectria; species Pseudonectria foliicola. The sequence continues at coordinate 50,136 of QUZD01000069.1, read as the reverse complement.
CAGTGTCGGGCTGGCAAAGGCAACCAATGTTAAATCAGGATGGGTTGGATGGAGAGTGTTGCGTTTGAGAGGACCAGGGTCACGGGTCTGGTCAAAGCATCAGAGGCCGCCAGGCTGAGTTGATTGGAACGAGTTACCCCTTAGATGCAACAACGACAACCAACTGAGTTGCAGGCGCCTATAAAAGAGAAGCGAAGGCGAACTGGACGGGCACAGAGTAGAGCAGAGCACAGGCTGGAAGCTCCCAAGGCGTTTTGCTCTGCGGGCGTCCGCAAGCATTCAATCAACACCTAAGTTAGTACGTGCGCATCCAGCGGCAACTTTGTCCGGGTGCAGCCACGCAGCGTTGGCCATGTCTCACGTCTCTCGCGTCTCACCTTTGTCGTCGCTCGCTTGCCCCGGCATGAACCCCCATTCACCATTACAGGGGCAACAAGGGCAACAAGGGCAATGATTCTCGCACCAGTATGGATTCTGCGCTCCCTCAATCCAGTCTCGCCAGTCTCGCCAGTCTCGCCAGTCTCGCCAGTCCCACCTCCATTGAGGCGGCCGGAAAGTTGATGCCTAGAGCAGTGTCTCAGCCCCACGGTTCTAGCGCTGCCAATGCCATGCCCCATTGTTCGCCGGAATCCACGAGTTGTCAATTGCCTAAATCTACGTGCCAGCCACCCGGCTTCCACATGCCTGTAACGAAAGCGACATCTCCGTCCAAGCACCCAAGCACCCAGGCACCCAGGCACCCAGGCACCCGAGTGCAGATTACGGTCACGCACATCCTCGTCCTATACATAGACTGTTGAATGAATGGTATGAACGCGGTCCGAGAACCCAAAGACGCCATCGCTGAAATGCTGCCCGCAAACGCCTTGCCAGTGCCGTCTCGTCAACGGCTGAGCCCTATGTACATGTGCAATTGCACCGATACGCACTCAATTCAAGTGCCGCTCCCTTTTCATATACCTACGCCTCCCGCCGCCCATCCAGCAAAGCGCTCTGCTGCCTCTCGGCCATTGTCCGGGGCCGCCTCTACGCCGCCTCGCCCCTGGTCTTGCCTTCTCCCCTCGGCGTCCACATGGGCCTGCTGGAGCTGCTGTCGCCACCACAGGAGAAACCCGAGAGCTAGCGTGATCCCAATGATTAGAAGGCTCTCCATGATTCCATCGTCTTCAGGGCCGGGTTCGCCATTGCCCATGGTTCCGTCGTACAAATCGTCCGTATAGTACTCGTCTTCTTCGTGAATCACACCATCATCCTTGAGGAAGTTGGCGATCCATTCTGAAAGCGATCGGTCTTTCTTTGGTTCTGTTTCTTTGTCAATAATGGTTTCTCGTGGCGGATATGGCAATACTTGTCTCTACTTACTGGGCTCGTCCTGAATGGAATGGATTGATCCGTGCGTCAGGGTGTTCCACGCGCTCCGAAGACGCAACTTTAAAAGACTCAGGGTAACAGGCAAGTAGGCTTCGGTGTTCACCTCCAAGGCATGGTCGTAGTACCTCTTAGCGAGATGAAAGTCTTGGTTGAGCCCGATGCCATTCTCATGCATCCAGCCCAGGTTGAACAGAGCTTGCGCACTCTGGGAATAGTCGGAAGCCCCGGTGTAGCATTGCACAGCCTTAGCAATGTCCAAGTCTGTACCAATGCCATGAAAGTAGTAGTCGCCCATCTTGACAAGCGAGTCAACGTTGGATTGCCGCGAGGATCGCGTCCAGTAGACAAGTGCCAGTGCCGGGTTGTCCAGGAGGGCACTACGCTGAGGCTCGTTCCAAACCCACGACAGTAAGGGAGATCGGGTCCGCACTGACTCGAGCATATAGGCCACGTTGGTTTGCGCCTTCTCGTAGCCTTGCTCGGCGGCCAGAAGATACTCGAGAAAGGCCAGTTCGTAGTCCCCGGCCTCGTACGCATCATTCGCATCTGCCCACGACGACATGAGAGGCTCGGCTTTTTCTGCGACGCTCTTGTAGTATATCAGAGAGTTGCCACATAGCTTCTCACGGCCGACCCCATGGTGAATCATTTCCGCAATGTAGTACTGTGCCTCGATGTTGCCATGTCCGCTTGCCAGTTCAAAGTAGTTGTTCGCGACCCGGACATCGTCGGGGCCACCCTGGTCGAGAAAGAGCTGGCCCATTTGGACGAGCGAGGGCGCAAAATCCTGTTCAGCAGACGCCTTGAACAATTCCATGGCCCTCACCACGTTTTCCTTCACGCCATAGCCATTGAGCAAGATGAGGCCCAGCCCGTACTGCGACTGGGCATCGCCCTCCTTGACACCACGGTCAAACCAGGTCTTGGCCCGTTCGTAGTTTTGCTTCATTCCATCGCCCCTCAGATACATACGTCCAATGTAACCCGCGGCCTTGCCTGCAACCTTCTCGATGTTGGGCTTGGCATTTTCCAGCCTTGTGCCGTCTCTTTTCCAGTACCGAGACGCGACCAGGAAGAAATACTTCCGAGCAAGCTCAAAGTTGGGCTCTAGGCCACGCTGGCCTTCGTAGTATATTCTCCCTAGGTTGAATGAGGCTTTAGAGTCTCCTTTTTGAGACATCAAGTCGAGATACTCTATAACGTCGTCAATAGCGGCATTGGCATCAGACCCCGGGCTAGTTCTGCGAGCGTTCATGCCCGCACTGGACGCGCTGGCACCTTCTCCGTATATCCCACCATCATCATCGGAGATACGCCAAGACTGGCCGACCCAGGCTTTGCCCCCGGGCGGGCCAGATCTGTACCACGCAATAGCTCTGTCGGCCACACTCTTATAATACTTGACAGCGGTTTCGCAGTTCTTGGTAGTTCCAATACCGGCATGATGTCTAAAGGCTGTGGCCATTTCAGCGCGAGCGTTTCCTCGAATGGCGGCAAAGGTATAGTAGAGAAGTGCCTTGGCCTGGTTGCGAGGTACCACATTGCCAATACCTGTCGAATGATACATGCCAATCATGTACTGCGCTGTGGTGTTTCCATGAACGGCAGCAAGCTGCTGATAGTGCTTGAAAGCAACGCCGAGGTCCTTGGGGTGGCTATAGGATCCGAAGAAGTGCATCTCGGCGAGAAGGTAGAGGGCGTCTGAGTTATTCTGTCGCGCAGCACGTTCGAGAAGCTCGACTGCGTCCAAAAGAGAACCGCTGACCTTGGTTTCGGGGGACTGCGATGGCGCGGTCACGGGGCCAGAAGGGATCGCTTTGGCAATGTAGTGTACGACGGTTGCTACCAGACCATGCTGTCGTCGTTTTCGATGATGTTGAGATCGAGGTATCTTGTGAAGCTCAAACATGGCCGCATCGACTAGTTCCGACGCTTGAGCGCCAGTTAGCTTTGTTGACCTTTGATCGCGGTTGGCTGTCACATACCAGGTTGGGGGACGTTTGGTGGACTGCGTTCCGTCACGACATCCGTATCCGTCACCGGAGCGGCGACATGTTTGTTTCGACCGCCTCGCGTTGGAGCCGTTTCCTTTTGCGTATCGTGATAATACTTTGCATTTGTGCTCAACCCTGGGCCAACCTGCCAGAGCACTAGTCTTCACGTCAGTAAATGGAGTATTCCTCAAGGTCGTGTGAAGCTGTCGGCAGCAATGGATAGGCACTTACGGAGAAGCCAGAGGTATGACTGCCGCATGACAGGCAACAACTATGAAATAGGGAGGTTGCGAAAGGCAGAGAGCATGGCGGGGTCGTCAACAATATGGGACGTGGTAGTGAGTATGTGTTGATGCGATGTTCGTTCGTGGGGTGGGCGATCGTGAACTGCGGATTACAAGCTGTCCAGTTTCGAGACCCCAGCTCCAAATGACATGAGGTAATGTCTCAAGCGGGTTAGCGGCTCCAGTAAAGCTGGTCCCATTTTGATGACTAACCTAGGTTCGTTCACCACACTATCTGGGGAGCTGGTACGCTGGTACCTTGCAGCAAGGCGTAGGTGTGTAGCACACAGGTGCGAATACGAACATATCGGCGGCAATTGCTGTTTCCCTATATATATATATCTGCCTGCCTAGGTACTTAGTAGTATCAGTCATATGCTGATTCTAGTAAAGTTTGCTTAAGCAGGCTATGAAGCCAGCACTAAGAGAAGCAGTGTTCGATCGTACATGTCCGGCTTAACGGCCCACCTACAGAATAGGTTCCTAAGTGTTTGTAACCGTCCAAGCAGGGCTTCATACCAGCGCGTTTCCCATGATTTGACAAGCAATAAACAGATGTCCTAGAGCAATTCCTGCCTGTCTGCTCAGCCAGTCTATTCAGGTGGCAAATGCTGGGGTAGCTTCATAGGAACTTGATGATGGGCTGCTGGCGCCACTATCTGATCAATGCATGCGCCTCACTTCATCAGCCACTGAAAGGACAGCCAATGTTCAGCAGGGGACACGAAAAGTCACGGGTCACGCGTTAATGATGTAGACTGGCCGCGTCTACCAACGCGGTCATCATAGCAAGCCACACCTCAGCTCAAATAAAGTTGCAGAAATCCATCCATCCCAACCGCCGTCGATTCATCATCTTTCGATACCAAAGTCAAAGCCTGCAGGGGTTAAAACACGTCCATTGTAACCATTCTTCAGCCTTCAAGATTGGTTCCATTTCAAGGCTCGCCATCCGAGGTCTTCGCCCGTCTAGAGGACTGTCAATTACGTACCAACCGCCTCTATCCCACCGTCTCCACCTCCAGGTTCTCACAATGTCGACACTCAAGCGCAAGGCCAATACCACCTCGGCAGGGGCGGATGCGAAGAAACCCAAGCCCAATGGCAGCATCTCGTCTTTCTTCGGTGCCGTGCCCAAGAGCAGTCCTGGTGCGCCCACCGTCGCGGCCGCCAAATTCGACAAAGACAAGTGGGTGGCAGGCCTGTCGTCTGAGCAGAAAGAATTGCTGCAACTCGAGATTGATACTCTCCACGAGAGCTGGCTTGCCCACTTGAAGGACGACATCACTACCAAAGAGTTTCTGGACCTCAAGCGGTTCTTAGCCAGGGAGACTGCAGCCAAGAAGACGTGGTATCCTCCGAAGGAAGATGTGTACTCTTGGTAAGTGCCGCTCACTGTTCACTATTGCTCAATTGGAGATCGTTCTAACAAAATGTCGATGTCAGGTCCCGACACACACCCTTTCACAACGTCAAAGTCGTCATCGTGGGCCAAGACCCATACCATAATGTCAATCAAGCCCACGGCTTGGCCTTCTCCGTGCGACCGCCGACCCCAGCGCCCCCCTCCCTGAGAAACATGTACATCGCGTTGAAAAAGGACTATCCCTCCTTCCAAGTACCAGTCAAGACCAATGGACTGCTTACTCCCTGGGCAGACCGAGGAGTCCTGTTACTCAATACTTGCCTGACGGTGCGCGCACATGAAGCGAACTCGCACTCCAATAGGGGTTGGGAGCGATTCACACAAAGGGTGATTGACCTTGTTGCACAGAAGCGAACCAAGGGCGTTGTGTACATGGCTTGGGGCACACCTGCAGGAAAGCGAGTGCAGAAGATTGACAGGCAGCGACACCTGGTCCTTCAGAGCGTGCACCCCAGTCCCTTGAGTGCTTCAAGAGGCTTCTTCGACTGTGGGCATTTCAAGAAATCAAATGAATGGTTAGTGGCCCGGTACGGCGCTGAGGGCGAGATTGATTGGGCCCTCGCTCCGGGGAATTCTACAAAGTCTCCCGCACAGGAGGAGCCCGCGGAGGCGGCCCAACCTGTTAAAGAGACCAAGGTTGATGAGAACAAGGTGGTGGAGAAAAATAGCACGGAGAAGAAAGTGACGGGTAAATCGGAAGACAAGGAGAACGAATTCGATTCTGATGACGAAGATGCTCTGGGCGAGGCATTGAGACTGGCCGAGGAAGAACTGGACAATGACAAGGCCGAGTGAACAGCTGGATATGACGATTATGACATGTGTTGGAACTATATAAGGACGGCGTTTGATGCTTCAATATCAAATATCCATTTCTGTGGACGACAGTTCGACCAGCCTCGGATACCGGAAACTTGAGTGAAACATTGGGGTTGTACCGTAGGTCTGGTATGCTGTGTGGAGTGGCAGTGCGCGTAGGTGTGACGATATCCCAAATCTGAAGTAGGTTCTTCGAAGAGTCGAATTCTGTACGGAACGCGCAAGCACTTTATTCTACACTTACGATTCGCAAGCTGCACTTTCCTATCAAGGACTTGGGCTGTACGAATTACGGATCACATAGTAAACCATGTCGGCTCTATACATACTTAGGTTAGATGTGCATGTACCATGCGTTGGGTTTGTAGCGGGGTTACATGTTGATTTGATTATTGACCAGACAGCCGGCCATCTCTAATCCACCTCCGCTCCTTAAGGCTGGAAGCTTGGTCCAGGGAATGGGGTAGTAGCTTTCTCTTCTTCTCGAAGGCATCGCCGAAAGAGGTCGATATTGTTGTGGGGAAATGGGTATGTAGTGTGATGGAGGGCGTACAATGCATGAAGCGTCCAATATAAGGCCTGATTAGACGTACCCCACAGATGCTGTACTTTGTAAGACTGTGGTTGCCACAGCTAGGTGTTCCCTCCAGGAAAAGGTGCAATGGGCATGGCTGTGCCACCCGAGATACATGAGGACATTCGTGCAGGACGCGGGTATGAGGCTCTCCATGCACTCATGGGATGATAGGCTTAGACACTATCACAAAATGCCACACCAGGGTAGTGGGCCAGGCGACTCTGAGAATCGACGAATAGCTGTCCGGTTCCCCACCTAAGGCGCATAGAGCATAAAGGAGACGGGGCCGTCGTGTTTCAACTTGGCTCATTGGAATTCAGTCCAGAGGAGCTGGTTCGAGCAGGTTCGTCCACTTGGTCCGAACGGCTGGTCGTGTCAAGCGCAAGCGGTATCCAGTAGCGCAACGGTTGATGGAGCAGGCACGGTGCTAGTTTCCACAGAGCCAAGTGGTGAAATCGGCAGCACAGACTACCGCCTGGTCGTGGGATATTGCACTATTGCCAGATGCATGCAGGAAATCATGAACCGTGCAGGCAGTCTCAGCTTGACAAGGGCTGAAGTCGATGACGACTGTAGTAGCTGGCGAGCAATGGGAAAAGGCCACACAAAAAAACATAGTCCAGGCCTGTTGTTCGCTTTGCTCAGCCCGGGAAGCATGTTGCATCGGTGGGTTAATAGCTACCTGTCTGATTTCTCTGCACAATGGGCGCGTAAGGAATGCGTTGTTCATGCCAACACATGCATCTATTGGGGCCTCATTGGTTGAGGGGGGTCTGGGGTGATTGAGTGTGAAGATTGAACACGTCCCGCATGTGCCTTACTTTTCTTTGGGCAACCTCTAGGCGTCATGATTTGGTACAAGATTGACAGCCCTTGAGGGTGTTACATCGAATGGATGTGTTCTGTCGGCGAGGCCAAATGAAGAGCAGCTACGGAGTACAATAAATCCATTCGCACAAGGGTTGAGGCGAAAGCACACGTTTCATGGCAGCGTAGCATTGGCTATATATTCCATTATGGAGACAGGGATTCAGGCGATCGATTGATACCGTGTTTCTGTGTCAAGTACGAATGTTAATCAATGAGGATGAACTGCACCATCTCATCAGTAATAAGTACCTACGCAACGTAAAAGAACTGGGTGGAACACGGACCGCCCACAGATGATATCCGGGTTATCGCCCGCTGTGTGACATGCGGGCTGGACATGCATGAGGCTGGCGGGCTGGCTAAGCGTACGTACAGTACTTGCCCTGAGAAACATTGCATTGGGTCGGGTCGGTTCACGGGTTGAGAGAAACACCTCGCATGATCCCAAGCGCAGGGTTCTATGCCGGCGCTGGTGCCAGCCGTGTCCCTCTCCGTCATCTATTCATGGCGAGTGATCAATCACCCGCGGACATTGAGGCGGCGCATCTATATCCAACCGTCAGGGCTAACAGATGGCGTTTCCCCTTGTACTGCCCATCGCCCAGCCTTGACTCCAAGTAAGGTGCTTGCGGTGGACTGTCATCTGAACAGGCTGTAGGTGTAGCCGCGAGCCACCTGGTTGATATGGGACAGATGCCGCAACAGAAGGGCTCAGTGTGGCGCCAAGCACTCCAGCTTCGTGGTAAACACACAACTAGCCTTGTTACAGCAGACTATGGTTAGGATCTGCATAGTATAAAATGTCTCCCGTCTCCTCTAATTGCTCCGTGCCTCGTAATCGCAGCCTGAGCCCAATAAGCCAGTCCCGGCTCAGATCCGCGTCCTCGATCCCAGACCATGTCAACGAGGCCAAGGCGTTGCAATCCCCGGCGGCGAGGACAATTGTTTCTGCCGTGCCCCATGTGCCGTAGTTAGGCAAGGTAGGTAGAGACTGTAAGATTGCATGGTGGCGGCAGACGCCAGCAATGTCAAGTCAGCATCACCAAGGGTTTGCCGGATGTGGCCTAAGGTGGGATGCTAGACGATATTTCTGTTAAATTTCAGGGTGTCAAGGGCCATGATCCAGCAACGCTACCCCTCTCCTTCCCGCCCATCTCCACCTCCACCTCCACCACACTCTAGAGCTAGACTTGTTTGAGCTTTTTGCAAATAAATCCGTAAGCCGCAATTCTCCTGCTGGGACAGTACTGTATAGGTAGGACGGGAATCGGCGGTAACCTGGATAGTTGCTTTGTATGTACGTACATGTCAAATATCTATAACACAATGGCAGCGGGCTGCGAGGAACACCATACTGCCAATATTCATAGGTATCTAAGGTGCTGATTCCTAGGAGGTATTGTGCATACGACACCAGCATACTCGGGCAAGGCTAGTATGTCGATGGAGAGAGTATGAGATGGGGTAGATCATCCCCCACCCATCTGGTCGGGATATTAAGTAGACACCTACATACATATGCAGTACAGATTAGACGCCTACCTACGTACCTACCCAGGTAGGTACGTAGCTATCGTGATATTGTACTACGTGCATCAAGCATTATAAGCATACCTACCTAGGTAGTTAGGTAGGTAGGTAGGTAGGTAGCCTTCCAGCCCTGTGTGCAACCAAAGAGGCTGTATTCCGCACATGTCCTAGGTGGTTTCATGGGCGTGTTTCAATTCAACGTACTTTCGCTAGACTAGTGTTGCAGCCCGCTATTGTATACTGTATCTCTCTAATCTGTAGTTCAGTTACCTTGACTGCCTGCTTTCTGTTTTCCGTAACCAAGGTAGGTACCTACTGTAGAGGAGTCCTACCACCCACTCACTCACTGCGCAATCACGCCGAGTGCGCAGCTCCAACGTGGGCATCACACTACCACACACCCATGCTCGTACTGCCATTTATTGGTCCCTTGACCCTTGCTGCCATAGTCTCCCATATTATGCACTGCCAGCCAATACCCAGCTCGACGCCCAATCTTTTCATTAGTGCCGGGCCTAGCTTCTGCATCCCCTGCTACGCCCCTGAAAGTCTGAAGCCACTGGTCTACTGAGCTCGTCTTCACGCTTCTTCTCTCTCTCCCAACCCACGCCCACTTCACCCAGCCAGCCGCCAGCGTCATTCTCTCCTCTCGCGTCCTGGCCTTTGGAACCGTGCTCCGTAATCCGTATACTGGAGCCCTTTCCCTCCTTCTTCCTTTGCCCCCCATCTGCGCTGTTTCGTGGTATGTCATTTTACCTCTGGATTCTTTTGGGCCTCCCCTCACCTTCGTCCGCGTACCCTGAGTGAGCAGTCGCGACAACCACCCGCCTGCCTTGTAATCCCAGAACCGTCATTTCCCTAACAAAAGAATATCTACCTAACTCAGGTACCTAACCTCCTTTTCCATCCCCTTGCGCACTTCGTGTGGGACATTCAACCTCGTCCACGACTCCAACGACTTACACGCAGTCTTCACAGCGCCGCCGCGGCATCGGGACCAACCGACCCTTCCCAGATGTTTGAGTACTAGGTGTTGACCGAACGTCTTTTCATTGCGACAAACATCATTTCTTTTGCGCACTTCCCGCCAGCATCACGGCCCAAACCCAGAACGAACCACTGCCAATACTACTACTACTACCCCTACCCAGTCCGTCGCGCCCCAGTTCTACGTGCGGCGCATCAAATTTCCCTTCTACCTCCCATTGCTAGCAAGAACCTCCTTCAGTCATCATACCCGCTCCTCGACCTTCATCTACATAGCACGCTGACTCCGACGCCGACGCCGACGCTTCCAGCATGGCCGGCCTCTTTTCCCGCCTCAAGGGCAAGGATGGCAAATCTAAGAAGAAGAACAACGAGCCCATTCAGGCACCTCCTGCGCAGCCATTGTGGACCGATGCCTGGGTACGCAAAATAGTTGAGCCTGAGGAGATCCACGAGTTGGTACGATGTTGCACCCAGGAGCTCAAAGCGCGAGGTATGTGTTTGTTGCACCATTGCTGGGGAATCGCATTCTTCTCCTCCACAGTCGCATAATATAGGCACTGACCTTTGATCCGCTGCTCAGCCCTTGATCATCCTTTTATCCTCCTACCTTTTCGCCCAACGTCCGATCCCAGTGCCGTCCGCACCTTCATTCGACACTTCTTCGAGTCCCACCATAACCTTCGCGGCGAACAACTGCTCCAGGAGCTGCGCATGACGGAGCCTATGGTATGTTGCGAGAGGAACACCTGCCGGGCATGGCTAATAGACGTCATAGGTTGTCTCTGGTGTTGTAAAATGGTGTTGGAGTCGCCTCCAGGGTGGTGTAGTTGGGTGGGACGCCTATGAATTATTCAAGGTGGGAGAGATTGGTATGTGAGCCCGCTCATTCCTTGAGCGTTCGCCCTTTGGCTTGGTTTTACAATGTGGCTGACTACCCCTTTCTAGACTCGAACATGGCCCGAGACTCTTTCAAGACATTCATCCCCATTAGCGTGGAGAATGGCGCGCGCCAGCGTATCATTTTCGATTTCTTCGATCTCATGGCCGCAATTGCGGCTCATGGAAAGTCCAATGGCCTTGCTGGCCGCAAACTGTCTCGAATGGCAGCCTGGTGGGCTTTTGAACACAAGGACACCACGAAGGGCTTTGAAGGAGGCTACAACGGATGGCTTAGGTGAGTTGCACCGAAACAAGTTTGCCAGTGAAATCGATTGAACAGACACTGACATGTAATTTGATCCAGTGCTGCGGATGCGACAAGCCATCTTTTCTTCGCCTATCTGCGGTCATTGTCGCCTGAGCAGACTGTTGGGGGCATATCGATGCTACCAATGTCGCTACAGAAGCTCATTCAAGAAACAGAATATCCCCCTCAAAGACCGATCTTAATGATGAGCCCGACAAGCAAAGTTGTAATGATTGTCGAAATCGTCTCACCCACGCCGTTTGCTCTTCTACGTAGGGCCAATCATTTCCAGTATCGTGACCAAGATCGAGCGCTCCAGCAGTTCTCTGAGTTCGATGATCCCATTACTGTCCTCACCGAGGAGTGTCGCCGAGTCTTGAAAGCTGTCGCCGCAGCCAACCAATCCCAGGTCTCCAGTTCGAAGCATTCCACCAGCCTGCGCGACGCCTCATGGTCACGATTCGAAGACATTGGCTTCTCAAGCCCATTAGATGAGGACGAAGACGATGAGGATTCCAACTTGCCCCGCAAGACGGAACCACAAGGGCTGCGAAGGACTCCTGCATCTGGCAATGGCCTGGGGCGGCCTACCACTCCTTCGTGGGCAGACTTTCTCTCCTCAGGCTTCGTTGATGACCAGCCTGGTAGGACTAACATGCTCCTTCCTCCTGATAAGATTCTACCCCCTGTAGACGTCAACACACAGAGGCAACGAAGCTCCCAGTCTCATCGCCCAAGGCTTGAATCGGACCGCGACCTCGACCCGGGCGAGCTTGCGAGCATCAATACCTTTTCTCTTGATGAGGCCTTTTGGTGGGTCTGGATGAACAGTCTCGCGCCCGAGGAGACCCCCGAACGCAAGTCAGCATTTGGACGCTGCGCTGTTGTTGAAACGAAGATCTCCGGCGGCCGGTGGCTTGTTTTGGAGGAGATGGTGGCCGGGGCCGCCCCTGAACCCCAGGAGGGCGCCTATATTGCAGAAAAGAAGGGATTCTTCTCTTGGACAAAGCGTGGCAAGGGACTCAATCGACGAAAATCGACAGGCAAGCCGCCTCTTGATCATGTCAGTCAAGACGCCAGTAAAACTAGCATCGGGCCCGACACGCACGCCAGGATCCAGGCCAAGGCAGCTCAGCTTCGAGCGGCCGAGCAAAATGGGAAGAGGTCCGCGTCCCAGCAACAATATCAACGCAGGGGCCGGACGGATGCGGAGCTCATGGCGGAGAAGACTAACAGTGTCTTCACACTCCAGTCTGCCCTTGTCGGCGAAGCTTCGCCGGCGATGAAGTGGGTGAACAAGTACGATAAGGGGTCGATTATGGAAGCATATTTGGCCAACAATCACGCCGGCCGCGGCATGGTAGTGTCTCCCATCCCTTCTGAACGTGAGCCAGAAGACACGGATGAACAGACGAACGTTCCAGAGGTTCCACCCAAGGAGCCAATCTCACCCATTTCTCCCGGCCCTCAACACGTCGCTTCTCTTACTCCCACTATGTCATTGACACCCCAAAAGCAAACCCAGAGAAAGCCGGTTCCTTCTCAGGAGGTACCGGTTGATACTACTCCTCAGCTACCCGAGACCCCAACAAGCCCTCTTCCACCTCCTAAAGACGATCAACCCGAGGAGGTCCCTCGGGCGAGCATGGCGTCCCCTGAGCCTGAAAGCCATAGTTTCGAATATGCCAAAGAGGCTAGGCTCATCCACAAAGACACCAAGGAGAACCGTGGTTTCCGAAAGCTCTTTAGTCGCAGGAACCGAGCCTCCAAGCTTCCAGAGAACGCATCCGCTGATCTCAATGGCATGCTGCAGCGAGACCAGCCAACCCCCGAGCCGGCCGTGCAGCAGTTGCCCACTCCTACAGCTTCTCCGGAGCCTGCTGCCCCGTCTCCCGTCCCCGAGGCTGAAAAGTTCGAAGAGCCAGAACTTCCGACGCCAACACCGGGCGAGTTCGTTACACCCATGGAAGAGGTTTCGCCAACTCCGACAGAGGTCGTCAAGACTGAGAAGGCTGAGCAGGCGCAACCGGAGGCAGACATCCCACGCTTCAACCAAGGTCCTCTCGAAGACCAGCCCGCTTTCGCTCCCCAGGATACGGATGAGGACGACGCGTCTCCTTCGCCGATTGTTCGTCAGGGCACTCCTCAATCGCGGAAATCCCCTAAGCCGCCATCGGCGCTGCCTGAAGAGAAGCTGAGCCAGACCGCTAGCCCTGGAGTACAGGCTCGCTGGGCCCAGATCCATAAGAACGCCGCCGATAGGGCATCCACTCGCCAACCGGAGGAGCTTCTCCGACCTGCGCACAGACCGGCAGATGCCGATGGTGATACCAGCGGAGAAGAGAGTAAGTGTGGCCCTAGAACCCCAAGCAGTCCATGGACTGAGACTGACTTTCAAACTAGCCATTGAATCCCGCGTCGCTCGCATCAAGGCTCGTGTTGCTGAGTTAACTGGCAACATGGAAGGCACTACGGCACCCCAACCTCATCCCTCCCAAAGATGAATCACGAAATCGTTATATATCCTCGAGTCCACTGAGCTTCTTCTTTCTGTGTCTTCTTTCCGAATGATTTGACTCAGCCCATTTCACCTAGCTCATCTACTTTCACAACAATTTCGTTTTCGGCAGTGTCACTTCACACCCACCCACGCCTAATACAAGTCACTGTAGTCCAGTTTTATCCTCATTCCGATTTCATTCAACTTTATCAACAGATATGATACCATTCAGAGGAAGAAATTCACGCATGTAATCCTTTCAAATCTTTGGCAACAAGGTGTGAGCAGCGGAGAGGAGGCCGGACATGTGGGAGAATGTCATTAAGCAGATGGCTCCATCTTGAGGTCTCTTTTCGCTTTGCCTGCTTTGTCCTCTGTCATACTGTGCTTGGTCAAAGGAGGAAAGTTCAATTCGATCACCCAGGCTTGCCTCTCTGTCACCCTTCTCCGGTTATCCGTTAGCTTAGACAGCAAGCTTGACGAATGCTATGTTTGGGAAACATGGTGATTTTGTATGATTGAGACGGCAATGTCCTGCTTGTTAAAAGTTAACCAGCGGTACAATATTTCTGCCTTGACCGAGATTGAGTGAGCACATCTATTGAGACCCAACGTGCTGTTCTAGTCTACCTGATGTATGCGGTGCTCTTGATCTAGACACTCTTTCAGAAGATAACTATTTTCTCATCTCTCGTCTACATAAACAATTGGGTTGTCCCTGTAGATTTCTCAGTCACTGTCACTGTCGTGGCTCACCATGACAATGCCTCTGTACTCTTCCTCGTTAGACGTAGTTGAGTCCGGCGTCAGTGGCCGTGTATGCTTTGCCGCCTCTGCACCTCCCGTCGCCCTTTCGCTAGGGCGTCTAGGAAGACTCGGCGGTTTTTGATCATCATCGGAGTCATCTCCTGGGTGATGCAGCGGCTGCGCTAGGCTCTTGCGAGGAATTGAATGCTGCGTTTCCGCTGTTGGGCGACGCGGAAGAGGGGGCGGTGCTGCTTCGGTGCCTTGATGTTGTTGATGACCTGGGGCCTGGGATGAAGAGACAAGGGCTGGGGGAGAGATGTTGAGATCACGGAGGTCCTCTGACATCTTGACTGTAGGATTATGTGCGTCACCTCGTGTATCCTTAGTTTCTCCTTCGCCCAAGTCAATCAGGCTTCCTTCGGCATGCTCTTCCTTCATCTTGATGAAATCGTCCTTTTCAATCTCCACGCCAGCCTTAATACCTGGAAATCCGCATTTGCGCAGGATCTCGCCGATCAGGGAAGGATAACGTAGGTGACCGCTGACGGTCTCACTCAGGTCCAGATTCTCGACACCTTCGACATCTTTGATGGCCTGCAGGCCCGCGACACCATAGGAGAGGCTGTGCGTGCGGTACACAAGCCCGAGGATCATGTCGTTCTCAGAATACACGTTGAAGATCTTGCCTGATACAACGGTGCGGAGAGTGCGCCAATGAGCAGAATCTGAAGCTGTCCCAGCGCCAATGAGCACAACAGTGTCGACTAGTCCAAAGGCGCGACGCTCTGCGAGAGACTGGAGACAGGCGTGAATGGCTGTTGCACCGAGCGAGTAACCTACAAGGGTGACTGGTCTCTCGCCCTGTACCTTGTTGATGAGAGCATCCGCGAGGAGCTGGCCGGCTTTGCGGGAACGGTTATGGGTGCGCATAAAGGGATTGTCGATACTGGAAGCTGCAGCAATTACCGAGAGGGGCCAAAGTGCTGCCATGAGAGTAGCCAAAACGGTGCGCTTTAGGATCTCTGCCTTGACAGTCTTCCAGGCAAGCGACTCGACAAGGTCACGCAGGGCTGAGCCAAGTGTGAGGAGCGTCTTCATCTCGTAGCGCAGGGCAAACACTTCTGAATCGTCGCCGATGACACGAAAGGGCTTCGTGATATCATCCTCGGTATTCAACCAGCCATTGACACCAATGGTGACGCGGAGCCGACGATCTTGTTGCTGTTTCTGGTCCTTATTGTTGAATTCTTTTCCCCATTCTTCCTTGAGCGGAATAAATCGAAAGTCTTCGACCTCTTTAGCATATTGATCCATCATCTCGCCCTGTGGAAGATGTCAGTTGTATCCAATAGCAAGATAGATCACGTCACGGACCGTCATCTTGGCTCCATACGCGCCAAAGAGTGCTCCAACAAGAGCTCCGTTCATCCAGAAGATACCCAAGAAACTTGCGACGCCTCCAAGGCCTACGCCACCCATGATCCCACCAATGGCTCCGGCGACAACTGGGGCAGCCAGGCCGCCTGTGATGCCGATTACGGCTGCTCCTGCAACAGATGCCAGGCCAACTTTCCAAAAGCGGCTAAACTTATTGTCCTCGCGACGTTTGGCGGCCTCGGCCTCGGCAGACATGGCTTCTTTCTGCTTCTCGTTGGCGGTGGAGGACTCGAGGAGAGACTTGGCAATCTCTATCTCTTGTTTCACTACAAAGGCCTGAGGAACCTCTAATGCAGAAGCCAAGTAGAGGAACATGGTTCGCGAGTGGGCCGAGTACTTGCCCGTAGATAGGAGTAACAGGAGGACGCAGCTGACAACCTCCCTCCTGTCATCTTGCGGGATGGTCGTCAGGCGCGTGGGAATGGGGTGGTAGAGTGCTTGCAGGGAGGCAACATCCTCCGACTTGTCGATCTGGACGCCATTACCGAGATCAATGAGGCTCTCGCCCTCTTCCGGAATGTTGAGACTCTTTGCCTGCATGGCCTCCAGTCGTTTCTTCCGCTCACTCTGAATTTTGGTATCATCCGGAACGTTGCAAATCTCCTCAAACTTGGACATGAACTCTTCCTGCCACGCGTTCAGGTCCTTGAGTGCAGCCTTCTGGATTTGATCGACATGCTGGGGTGCTCGCTGAGGGCGCGTCTGTCTCGGGGCTTCGTTGGCAATCGCGTTCTGGCGCTCTTCAGTTGGTGTCCCTTGTGAGGGCGTGCCCGATGGGGATCCCGTGGAGATGGGGCCAAGTGCATCGTCTGGGGTTTGCAACTGAGAGATCATGTAAGAGATGATCTCTCTGACCAGTTTCAAAAGGACCAGTCGTCGGGCGGGGTTGAGCGCAATGACAACCTGGCGCGGGTCTGAACATAGTGGTGCCATAATCCGTCCCCTTTGGTCCTGGGTCTGGAAAGCCTAGCAGCACCCTTTTGGTGAGACGCCGTCGTGGTAAGTGATTGATGTAAGATGACGGATGATGCTGGGAGTAACGACAACTTGAGTTGGATGGTAAAAGGCCAGCCTGTTGGCCACGCGGACGTCCTGAGCAGTAGAGGCAAGCAGCATTTACTACAACTCAATCCCGTAACCGTTTCAGCTCAGCTTGGTGCTGAGATGTCCCTGTCAAGATGGGAATTGGGTAGATGCAGAGAAGAGAAGGGTCAGAGTTGGCCCCTCGCTGGCGCTGCTGGCCTGATTATAGGCGGTAGCTGATTTGGTCTGACGTCGGAATCTACTGCTAAAAATAAGCTCCAAAGAGTCAGCGCCCCAGGCTCTTTGCCGCATCGATCGATCGGCCTATTCCACGCTATGAATCCTCTGAAACATTCCGAAGCTGTTGGTGGTCGCCTTTAGTAATCCTTAGTGATTGTGAATCTATGTGCTGGATACGCGTGTTTTACATAGATAAAACATTGTCTTGTACTGTGTGGTATCAGCATGCCCACGGTTATCATACACATTAATAGAGTATCCGACCATGCTCGGTCCATGACGTTTCCATCGCGCTTGGTGTTCAAGATTGCTGGTTGGATCAGGATTGGTGTCAATGGCGATGAACGGGTTGACTCAAGCAAGCATTTCATCCACATAAAGTCTATGGATACCATCGCCAACACATAGACCAAACATCTGCATAGCCATCTTACCTACCTACCCGATTCCAGTGTAACAAATCAATATCTAACTTAAGTTATATGGATACCGAAACAAGAGATGTCGAGATTGGGAAGCCTATAGGGTAAGCATAAGTGATGCAAGGATGAGCGTGAAGCGATAAGGGACGATAAGACCCAGCCCCGCAAAAAAAAAAATCCCCAACAACAGTAACCACCTCCTCAAGGCTCTCAATACTTCAGGTTTCTATGTCCGTTCTCGTTCGCTTCATTACTCTTCAAGGCGAAACGCCGCCCCTTTGAATTACCGGCCAACGAATAACGACTTCACCGTTCATCAGTAATGGACGCCCATGCCCTGCTCTCCGCCCAAGGCTGGCGAGGAACCGGCCATTCTCTCCACAAGACAGACGACTCGATCGGTCTTGCAAAGCCTCTGCTCCTGTCAAGGAAGGACAACACGAAAGGACTAGGCCAGAAACAGCATTTCACGAGCGACCAGTGGTGGATGAATGCTTTCGACGAACAACTCAAGGGTCTCGATACTTCGAAAAAGGGCGCCGTTACCCAGACCGTGACAACTGGAAAGCTCAATGGCCTCGAAAAAGGACCTGGAAAATGGTCCGTGTATGCAACATTTGTTCGGGGAGGCTTTCTGGAGGGCACAATCGCAATGATGGAACAGAAGGCATCGTCCAGCACAGACTCGACCTCCGACGACGAGGCCTCCGACGATAAGCCCTCCAAAGAGGCCAAATCCTCGCTACGCAAAGAGACCAAGCAAGAGAGAAGGGCAAGAAAGGAGGCGAAGCGCAAGCGGAAAGAAGAGAGGGCCGCTCGTCGAGAGCGTAAGAGCAAGTCTAAAAAGTCATCGGCAAAGTCATCCGCGGAATCCAGCGACGTCGACAAAAAGGAGGAGAAGCGAAAAAGACGGGCCAAGAAGGAAGAAAAGAGACGGCGCAGACAGCAAGGGCTGGAGAAATGAACGGGCGCGACCGCAGCACATAATTCACGGAGCGGACGGAGCATTATTCACGGCGTTTGGACTGGGCTGTTATGTTGGATGATACCCTCAGATAGACTGCATTCATGTTTCCTTTGGAATCTTGCCCGGCTTGTTGGACAATATCCATGGCCTCCGATCCCAAAACTCGTCCTTGATGATATCCATGTGCTCCACTACAATCCTTGCCTTGCTTCGCCTCTTCTTGTCATTCTCATTCTGCGTCTTGGATTGCTGCACTGGCTCGGCCAGCGTGTCCATGGTTACAGCCACGTTATGGCTAGCTGGGTCAACGAGCTCATACTGGCAAATGTTAGCCCGCCGCTTCAAGCCAGCTTGCAACATCAAGGTACTTACGTCACGGAATATCACACTGCCCTTCTTGAATATCTCCGGTTCGTTATTATAATTGATTCCGAATCGCGAGAACAGAATCTCATTCTTGTCTGCGGCCAATGTGCCCTGGGTTCATTAGTGAAGGTCTTTACGGGATAGCCGAGACACCTACCGCCAACGTCTTCTCCGCCTCTTTGTTATCGAGCCCGCCTTGTTGGATGAGAGTCCAGAAGGATGTGTTATAGAGATTGTTGATGTGGCCTTGACTTCAGGTCAGCATGAGAAGACTTGGAAAAGTGAAATCAGGGCAACTAACAGTCCACCTGCCGCCAGCTAAGATAGTCCCGAAGGTTTTGTACGCTGGGATAGCAGACTGCTCGGCCATCAAAAGTAGGCAGAGGAGATGCCAGGGGGGTATCCGGGAAGTGGGAGGACCAGGAAAAGACGTAGTGAGACGTAAATGTCGATACAATGGTGCTCACAAGCTTGCTACATGGGTGTCAGACAAGGAGAGGAATGAACCAAGGGTACGACAACATGCCTAGCTCTTCTCTCGAAAATATTGCACGACTTGTGGAATACAAAACTAAGGCAAATCAGACAAACATGGATTGGGACAGATGAACGAATGGATCGAACCTATACTCATCACTGACGCCATATGCTATGGTGATTTCTGGTAGATCAGCGACAACAGCCTTGGCAGCCGTGTTCATGAGATCCAACGCCCTGCGATCATTCGGTTTCTCAAACGCATACTTGGCACACATCCTTTCACAGTCAGATTGAGCGTAGGAGCTGATACGAGGCATATTTACTTTGTGAAGGCTCTGCCATCGACCCGAACCACGATCCAAGTGTTGAGCAATAGCGGATCCGGAGTTTCGAAATGACGAACATATTCGAACCTTGTTTGATTAGAAGAGGCTAGAGAACGAGATCAACGGAAGTTCTGGCAATACTCACTTGGAGTTTGCCATCTTTGCAGTTCGTCCTGGGACAAAGAACGATTTCAACTGAGACTGGATTAATTCAGTGCAGCTCTTTCGGGTGGAGTTGTGACTTCTGTGAATGAGCGCCGGGGTTAGTGAGGGGTGTTAGGCTAACCCGCGGGGTGGCGATACCAGTCTCCATCTGCTCTCAGCCTTGCCTAGAAATCTGGCTGAGGCTGGATTAATTTTGGCCTTGCCCAAAGTTCCTCCTCCACGATTCCACGGGACACGAGGAGCGTCTCGAAAACCCGAGTCTAGGCCAAGGAGAACGATCAGTCACAATGAACCTCCTGCTTTCAGACGATTATCTGCTCCAGGATTATCCTGAAAACATCACCAACACCATTCGTTCGGGCCATGCGACCATGCTGCGGTTCAATCGCAAGGGCGATTACCTGGCGTCTGGGCGGGTAGATGGTACTGTCGTGGTGTGGGACCTCGAAACCATGGGTGTCGCAAGCAAGTTGAGAGGCCACAATAAGAGCATAACCTTTTTGAGTTGGTCAAGATGTGGTCGCTATCTGCTGTCGACTTGCCAAGGCTGGAAAGCCATCCTCTGGGACCTCCAAGACGGCAAGAGATTGCGCGAGGTGCGCTTTCGCGCGCCCGCTTACATGGCGGAGCTTCATCCATGGAATCAGTGAGTTTGGTTAGTATCGCGAAACGTTTGCTCATCCGTGCTGATGTGCAGTAGCTTCCATTTCGTTGCGGCGCTATTCGAAGAGCAACCGGTGATGGTCGACATGTCTGAACCCGTAGATGTGAAGCATATTCTACCATCCGCCCCGAAACGATCGAACGCCGACGGCGATGTAGCCCTGAAGGAGAAACAGGCAAAAGAGGACGCCAAGCAGATGACTACGAGTGTTATTTGGAGCGTCAACGGGGACCACATACTCGCTGGAACGAGTAAAGGGAGACTGAATATCATCGACACCAAATCGTTTGAGATTATATACTCGGAGAAAATCTGTTCAGGAGCAATTACTACGATGCGAACCACAGGGTCTGGCCGCGAGTTGCTAGTCAACTCACAAGACCGAATTATCCGCACGTTCCGAATACCGAATCTATCGACAGAGGACCTCGATTTGGATACACTGCAATTACCCCTCGAGCACAAGTTCCAGGATGTCGTCAACAAGTTGTCGTGGAATCACGTTACCTTTAGTGCTACAGGCGAGTACGTCGCGGCGTCAACGTACAACAATCACGAGCTATATGTATGGGAGCGCAACCACGGCAGTCTCGTATGCATGCTCAAAGACCCAAAGGAAGAGCAAGGCGTGATAGAGTGGCACCCTTCTCGCGCACTTCTGGCTGCGTGCGGATTAGAGACTGGGAGGATATACATATGGTCTGTGGTTAGCCCACAGAAGTGGTCGGCGCTGGCGCCTGACTTTGCTGAGGTTGACGAGAATGTGGAGTACATCGAGCGAGAGGATGAGTTTGATATTTATGCGCAAGAGGAGATCCATCGGCGGCGGCTCGATGCGGAGGATGAGGATATCGATGTGCTGACGCTCGACCCGTCCAAGACCTTGGATGAGGGCGAAAGCTTTCGAATGCCGATTCTGTTTACTCTCGGAGAGAGCGACAGTGAGGACGAGTTCATCGCGGTGTCGACTGGAACCATGAGACGTAGGAGTCCTGGAGAAAACCAAGGCGATGGCGAGGGAGCGGCCGAGAAGAGTTCGACGAAGAAGGGTGCTTCGGGGAGGGGAGGACGGAGCAGGAAGCGATAATTGTAATTGCAATGAAGGGGGAAGCTGTCACAAGCTATGATGGGGTTAAACTGCATTGAGTTAGCTAGCCTCCGCTCAGGACTGAGGTACGCGACACAGCTCATTGACGTGGCCAGTTGAAAGGGAGGCTCGAGCGCCAAAACAGACAGTACCGCGACATTGTAATGCGGGAAGAAGTCGCGTTAAGCTTGTGCAAAGTTGTTGTGTACGTTGGCCACATGCTGTGATCGCAAGGTGAGATTGATTGGCGGCTGTGCAGCGTTTAAGCCGTGAGAAGACTGCGGAGTTGAGTCACCCGGCGGCCATCCGAGAGGAAAGTATCAGTACTTTGCTGTGTGGCGGAAACTCCGATCGACAAAAATAGCTGCTACCATTTGCGCAGAAATCGGGCGCGAAACTGACCCAAAGCTCATTTAGTCAGCGCGTGAGGACGTGCTGCTGAGTTCTGAGTACTTCAAAAGCTGGCCGCCTGAGGCAGAAGTTTTTAGGCTTAGGGAGGTTATCCGATCCAAAAGGGGACTAGCGTCATCGAGCGACCGCCAGCCGCCTCAAGTCCAGAATCTTTCAGGCTTCCTCTGGCCTCCTCGCCTCAACACGACAAAACTTTGCCCGCAACACAAAGTCTTCACCACGCGCGTCGGGCATCGTGCGCACCGCTCTGAACCACTCACTCGACCGTCCGACGACATCGTCCAGCGCGATTTTCGACTCTTTGCGACTCTCGAAGTGGCGACGACGGGGGGAATAAGCCTGAGGTTCTCCTGGGCCGTTGGCCAGGACAGGCGGTACCGTTCAGCGCCATCATTTCTTCACGTTTGAAGGCCTTGGCCATCGATTTAGCAGTTTCGCGCCCTATAATTTCGACTCGCACTTCCTTACTTGCTGTTTCCCTTACCGCATCGCGCTATCTCCACGTGTTTGCGCGCGCTCTGACATCCGGCATCTCCTTTCACTCGTCCTTGCTTCACGTCGGAATATTCGGCTCTCGTCAAGATGGCGAACCTTTACTTTACGCACTCGAGCGCTCCGCTCAAAACTGTTGAAGAGATTCAGTTTGGCTTGATGTCTCCCGAAGAGATCAAGAATATGAGTGTTTGCCACATTCTCTACCCCGAAACGATGGAGGAGAACAAGACAAAGCCTCGCGACGGTGGCCTCAACGACCCACTTCTCGGTTCGATCGATCGACAGTTCCGATGCAAGACCTGCACCCAGGCTATGGGCGAATGTCCCGGTCACTTTGGCCATATCGAACTCGCCAAGCCGGTGTACCATCCTGGTTTCATCAAGAAAGTCAAAAAGATCTTGGAGATTGTCTGCCACAATTGCAGCAAAGTGTTGGCCGATCAAGTTGGTCTACTCGTTCCAAGAAGCTGCCTGGCCTATTGGATGCTAACCTCATTTCTCAGAGCGACCCCGAATTCGCAGCGGCCATTTCTACCCGAGATCCCAAGGTTCGCTTCAACCGTGTCTGGGAGGTTTGTAAGAAGAAGCGTCGATGTGAGAATGAGGACAGGAACGAAAAGAAGAAAGACGAGGAATACGCCCCAGGCATGAAGCCTCCCGTGATCGAGAATCACGGAGGCTGTGGCAACATCCAGCCCAATGTGCGACAGGCAGCTCTGCAGCTCAAAGCAGCATTTGACGTTGCTGGAGAGGAAGGAGGTCCCAAGAGGCGAGAAACGACCCCGATCACTCCAGAGATGGCTCACAGTATCCTCCGCCGAATCACTGAACAGGACATTCGCAACATGGGTCTCAACTCCGACTATGCCCGCCCCGAGTGGATGATTCTTACCGTTCTTCCCGTACCACCACCTCCTGTCCGACCCAGTATCTCCATGGACGGTACGAGCACCGGTACGCGAAACGAAGATGATTTGACCTACAAACTCGGTGATATCATCCGTGCCAACGGCAACGTGAAGCAAGCCATCCGAGAAGGATCGCCGCAGCACATTGCACGAGACTTCGAGGAGCTACTCCAGTACCATGTTGCAACCTACATGGACAACGATATTGCTGGACAGCCTCGTGCCTTGCAGAAGAGCGGTCGACCGGTGAAGGCCATCCGAGCCCGTCTCAAGGGCAAGGAAGGTCGTCTACGAGGCAACTTGATGGGTAAACGTGTCGATTTCTCTGCGCGTACCGTCATCACAGGTGATGCAAACCTTTCACTCGACGAAGTCGGTGTACCGCGAAGCATTGCACGGACGTTGACCTATCCCGAGACTGTCACTCCTTACAACATTGGCAAACTGCACCAACTGGTTGAGAATGGGCCCAATGAGCATCCTGGTGCAAAGTATGTCATCAGATCTGATGGAACCCGAATCGATCTGCGTCATCACCGCCGAGCTGCTCAGATCTCGCTTGAGTATGGATGGAAGGTGGAGCGTCATCTGATGACTGGCGACTACATCATCTTCAACCGTCAGCCCTCGCTTCACAAGGAGTCCATGATGGGACATCGCGTTCGCGTCATGCCCTACTCCACTTTCCGTCTCAACCTGTCCGTCACATCACCTTATAACGCCGATTTTGATGGTGATGAGATGAACTTGCACGTTCCGCAAAGCGAAGAGACTCGTGCCGAAGTCAAGGAGCTTTGTTTAGTCCCTCTGAACATTGTTTCCCCCCAGAAGAACGGTCCTCTCATGGGTATCGTCCAAGACTCCCTGGCTGGTTGCTACAAGATCTGTCGCCGAGACACATTCCTCACGAAAGAGATGGTTATGAATCTCATGCTGTGGGTTCCCAACTGGGATGGTATCATCCCGCAACCTGCCATCTTGAAACCGCGTCCACGCTGGACCGGTAAGCAGATTATGAGCATGGTCATTCCCGAGGAAGTCAGCTTGCACAACGCTCCAGACAGCAAGGAAGACGCCCCGCTTAAGGATGAGGGCCTTCTGATCCAGAACGGTGAACTGCTCTATGGTCTTCTCACCAAGAAGAACGTCGGTGCATCGGCTGGTGGTATTATTCACGTCAGCTACAATGAGCTTGGACCTGATGGCGCCATGGCGTTTATCAATGGTGTGCAACAGGTTGTGTCATACTGGTTGTTGCACAATGGCTTCAGTATTGGCATTGGTGATACTATCCCTGATAAGAAGACCATTGAAAAGGTGCAAGCCCACATTGACGACGAGAAAGCTGAAGTCGCCAGGCTGACGGCAATGGCCACGGCCAACGAGCTTGAAGCCCTCCCTGGTATGAATGTCCGTGCGACATTCGAGAACAAGGTCTCTATGGCTCTAAACCAGGCCCGTGACAAGGCCGGTACGACCACACAGAAGAGTTTGAAGGATTCAAACAACGCCGTCACTATGGCTTCTTCGGGTTCAAAGGGATCCTCCATCAACATTTCTCAAATGACAGCTTTGGTCGGTCAGCAGATCGTCGAAGGCAAGCGTATCCCCTTCGGTTTCAAATACCGTACACTCCCGCACTTTACAAAGGATGACTACTCCCCTGAGGCTCGTGGTTTCGTCGAGAACTCTTATCTTCGAGGTCTCACGCCCAGCGAGTTCTTCTTCCACGCCATGGCTGGTAGAGAAGGTCTCATTGATACTGCCGTCAAGACTGCTGAAACTGGTTACATTCAGCGTCGTTTGGTCAAGGCTCTTGAAGACTTGAGTGCGCGCTACGACGGTACTGTGCGCAACTCCCTGGGAGATGTCGTGCAATTCCTTTATGGTGAAGACGGTCTTGATGCCATGTGCATTGAGAAGCAGAAGCTTGGTGTCTTGAACATGTCGGACGCGGCATTCGAGAAGAAGTACCGACTGGATCTCGCCAGCCCTCCAGAATGGTTCAAGAAGGACTATGAATATGGAAATGAGCTAACTGGCGACAAACAATCCATGGATCTTCTGGATTCCGAATGGGAGGCACTACTCGCTGACCGCCAGGCTATCCGAGTGATCAACCGGGCGAAGCTAAACGACGAAATGATGCAGTTGCCACTCAACATTGGCCGCATCATCGAGTCGGCCAAGAGAGTCTTTAACGTCAAGGCCAATGACCGGAGCAATCTTCGGCCATCTGATGTGGTTCTTGGGGTTCAGGATCTGCTCGAAAAGATGAAGATTGTTCGTGGCACCGATCATATCTCTCTGGAAGCCGACGCCAATGCCTCCATCCTCTTCAAGGGGCTTGTGAGATCGAGGCTGGCCTTCAAGGAGATAGTAAAGGTACATCGGTTGAACAAGCTTGCCTTTGATCATGTCCTCGGTGAGCTCCAGAACCGATGGGACCGGGCCTTTGTCAGCCCTGGTGAGATGGTTGGCGTCTTGGCCGCCCAGTCTATTGGAGAGCCTGCCACTCAAATGACCTTAAACACCTTCCATTTCGCTGGTGTGTCGTCCAAGAACGTCACCCTTGGTGTGCCGCGTCTCAAGGAGATTCTCAACTTGGCAAAGAACATCAAGACGCCTAGCATGGGTGTCTACCTGAACACCCCGTTAGCAAAGCAGGAACAGGCGAAGAAGCTGCGAAGCATGGTCGAGTACACCAACCTTCGTTCGGTGACTGCGGTTACCGAAATTTACTATGATCCTGACATTCAGGCGACCAACATCCCTGAAGATATGGACATGGTCGAATCTTATTTCTTGATCCCTGACGATACTCAAGCTCCTATCGATCAACAGTCCAGATGGGTTCTGCGTATCACCCTTGACCGACAGAAGCTGTTGGATAAGGAGATCAAGATCGACGATGTTGCCCAGCGCATCAAGGAGGAGTACCCCACCGACTTGGCCGTCATCTTCAGTGACAACAACGCCGATGAGCAGGTGATTCGTCTGAGAAGCGTTTCGGCCGACAAGGGAGATGAAGGTGGTGGAATGGAAGACGACGTGATGCTCAAGCGTCTGGAAGCTCATCTTCTCGATACGCTCACTCTCCGTGGCGTTCCCAACATTGAGCGAGCTTTCTTGACCAAGGGCACCCGGTTGACCGAGGGCACCGACGGTGCGCTCCTTGCCATCAAGGACGACCCCCGGTGCACTCAGTGGTACCTGGACACCAGTGGCTCTGCTCTGCGCGAGGTTCTTGCGGTTAACGGCGTGGACGCAACCCGAACTTATACCAATGATCTGTACCAGATTGTGGAGGTCTTTGGTATCGAAGCTGCACGATCTGCGCTAGTCAAGGAATTGACGAACGTGCTGGCCTTTGACGGTTCCTACGTCAACCATCGACACATTGCACTCTTGGTCGATGCCATGTCCTACCGAGGATCCATCTCTGCCGTCACGCGTCACGGTATCAACAGAGCAGACACTGGCGCCCTGATGCGTTGCTCCTTTGAAGAGACGGTCGAAATTCTCTTGGAGGCTGCAGCGACCGGAGAGCTCGATGACTGCCGCGGTATCTCGGAGAACGTGATGTTGGGCCAGATGGCGCCGATGGGTACCGGCAACTTTGACGTCGTGCTGGATCCCAAGATGCTGGAGACGGTCATCTCGGACAACTCTCGCATGGGTCTCATGCCTGGCATGCCTGTCAAGGAGGGCCAAGGCGAAGGAGCCGCAACGCCTTACGACACGGGATCGCCCATGGCAGACTCTGGCTACATGAGCCTCAGCTCGCCCGCAGCCGGAAACTTCTCCCCTATCCAGGGTGCTGGGTCTGATACGCCCGATGCGGGCCCTGGATTTGGTACTTCGGGCGCATGGTCAGTACGCGGCGGAGGCTCAAGTCCCTTCAACTCTTCGCCAACCTCTCCGTTCAACGGTGGTGGATACTCGATAGCCTCTCCCATGATTGGCTACTCGCCTACATCGCCTCTGCTCGACGGTGGTGCCGGTAGATATGCCACCTCGCCGTCCTTTAGTCCCTCATCGCCGTCGTTCTCTCCCACTTCGCCGATGCTGCGGCCGACGAGCCCCGCGAGCCCCAACTACAGCCCTACGTCGCCTAGCTACTCGCCTGCTTCGCCCTCGTCCCCTCGGCACTACTCGCCGACGTCGCCGGCCCAGTTCAACTCGCCTACGTCTCCGAGCTACTCGCCAGCGAGCCCCAACTACAGCCCTGCGTCGCCGAACCTGCACGCGGGCGGCCCGACGTCGCCGTCGTACTCGCCTGCGTCGCCAACGTGGTCACCGACATCTCCCGAGGCATACTCGCCCACGAGCCCGAGCTTCCACAGGAGTCCTGGAACGCAGCAGTCGCCCACGAGCCCAAGCTACTCGCCGACGTCACCTTCCTTCTCTCCTCGGACCCCTGGTCCGGGAGCGTCTGGAAACCAATAGTAAGTTCAAGTTGAGTTGATGCTATAGAGTCGGGTCATGAGTTACTAACGTTTTGGCCAGCTCTCCTAACTCGCCGACAAACGATTAATTTTGGATTTGAATAATGCATAAATGACACAGGCTGTCATTCGTTTTGGGGGTCGTTTTTAGTTCTGTTCTTTCATCTTTGCTTTAGTGGGGAGGGAGGCCTAGTAGCATCATAGACCTACAAAAAGAGAGGTTGGCACATATGGAGAAAACGAAGCCGAAGAAGGTTGAAAAAAAGAATGAAGGGACCGGGGAAGTGTCACCTCGACGCGCCGTCATCGCACAACCTAGGTGAGCGGGGAAAGGGACAGTTGGAGCATTGTAATAGCTGAAATGTACACTAGCAATGAGGTTGTGATTCATGACGAAGGGGTGATGAGACAGATTGGGATCCCAGACAAGTTTAGTATGTTATGGAGCGAGAGGGTTAGCAGCAACTCTTTTCTATCGAGACTTTTGAATGACCCGGCTGTTGTCTTTTGAATCTGGTAATGTCGAGATGTGCTGCTGGCCACCTTGTCGGGCCAGATGGTCTGCACACGTCTTGATACTGGGCAACCATCGTGTCGTTGCCTGATGCTGTGCTTTGTACATTGTTCTCTCCTGTTCTTTCTTGCTCTGCCCATGGCCGTACCTGGCCACAGGATTCCAATTAGTCGATCAGCGAGGTACAGCTAGGTAGGTAGGGATGGAGAGAGGTGTGTGTCGAGTGGGCTGCGGAACGGCAGGGCTGATGACTGCAACTCAATATTAGCGTTGGCTGGGCAAGGGCTGGTGGCTACACACGAAGATGGACAACTGATACGGGCAGATCCGTTGAAGAAGTGGCCGGCCGCAGCAGCAGAGGGCACAGAGCGGCCACGGCCAACAACTGCCGCCGTGTCGGGAATGGCACAGTGTCGATGCTGTCGACCGACGGATGGACGGGGTGGGTGAATGAATGGAGGAGTCATGGCGAGTTGGCTCAGTGAGCCAACAGCAGAGGGGCTTGGGGCTGTGTGTATAAGCAAGGAGTTGGATTGTCGTCAAGGGGGAGAGGGGGCTGCCGAGGATGCATGCATGGAGACAAGGGAGGGAAGTGGTTGCATCGGGTGGCTGCCTTGTTGCTGTAGTTGTTGTTAGTTGGCGATGTTGCTGATAGTGTTGGTGGTGTTGGGGGTATTGGCGTTTGGAGCCTGGCGTGATGGGATTACGGACGGGACTCGCAGTCACGCGAGGACGGCCAACGGCATGGCGGCATGACAGGTGGCGGCAGGTGTTGGCAGGTGTACAGATTAGCTAGTTCCCTTGTTTGACGGCCGGACCGAGCCGTTCCATGTGGTTGCCGCTGCGGTGTGGCGTGGCGTGGCGTGGCGCGGCGCGGCGCGGCGCAGTACGTTTCCTACGGGTACCTGGGGATCCTCATTCCTTCGCACAATGTGATGAAGAAGCTTTACTTCCTACTGCTGGGGTGTATGATTCTGATTCTGATTCTGATTCTACGGCAGGAACATGGTCCCAAGGAGGGGCGCCGGGTGGGGGGTGTGGGAGTGTGATGGGTGGATCATGGGCCAACTTGCTTGGGGGCCGCCGGATGAGGCATGGAGGATGCTCATGATGCTCATGATGCTCATGATGGGATGGGATGGGATGGGATGGGGTCAAGGAGGCGTCCGCGGCTAGCTGCGTCTATTGCCCGGATAGAGTGGCCGAATAGAGTGGCCGGTTTGCTGAACCGAACCTGTCTGCCTAGGCGACTGTCCAATAAGCGCGCCTGCACCGTCGTCCGTTTCTCGAATGGATTCGAGCGCGGAAAAGTGTCTATTCCGGTACCCATCACTCCGTACACCGGCGCCGTATTGGGCTTGATGCATGCAGGCATCCACGGCGTGTGTGTGTATGCTGGTATGCTAGGCCCAGTCAGATATGATATTTGCCAACCTACCTTAGGTAACCTGCCTTGGGTGTCCCATCCCTATGGCCATTGACAAGCATCCGGCTGTAATCTGTAGTTGTGGTTGCATACACGATACACAATGCACAATATACAATACACAATATACAATATACAATAT
>QUZD01000069.1:0-20174 GCA_003693505.1 Pseudonectria foliicola | reverse complement strand
CCCCCCCTGCCCCCCCCCCCCCCCCTTTTTCCCTTGTCTCCAACTCAAACCCCGGCGGCTATGTATTGTACCTTGCCTTTGGTGCCAGGGTACACCCAACGTAGTACCTTGGCCAACAACGGCGACCAGTACGTACTACGTAGTCTACATCATGTTCCCCATTGTGCCTCCATTCTCCATTCCAAACCCAACAGTTGCGGCCCAGTCTGCGGCCTCAACGTGGGTTTGGACCCTTGAAGACGGCTTCAAAATAGAAATGGAAGCCAGGGATGAGCAACAAGGAACCCGCACGGATGGAATCTCAGGACTTGGGATACTTGCACTATGTGTGCTTCGTACTGCCTACCTTGCCTCAAGATACCTTACCTTAGGTACCTTACCTTAGGTACCTTATCTTAGGTACCTTACAGGTACATGGGTGCACGTACCCGCCCAGAGCCCAGATGCACTGGTCACTGACCACAAGTGGACGGGCCGCCCCGTGGCCCCCAAAAAGAACCTTTGCTTTCAAGGCAGCAACCGCCAACCGATCCATCAACGGGGCTCGGCATCTACCTTGGTCAGACTCGCCGCCAGAAAGTCCATGTTCCCTTTTAGAAGACACTCACAACCCATCCGAAAAGTATCCCCGCCTACCGGGTGATGTACCTAGGCATGTCGTTGTAGTCGGAGATACGATATTGAACAAGGAGACGCCATGCAGTCAGCTCGACTATCCGTACAAGCTGGGCCAATCACACACGGTGGCGCCCCCTTCGCGCTGGGAGATGGAATAAGCGCAACGGGCACTCACTTTATCGGTACCTGGTCAGCATGTACTCTACGTACCAAGCTAGGTACCTTACCTAGGTATTGATTTGGCGATCCAAAATACCCAAGGCAGTTGGATGGCTGAATAGCAAAAGGCCGTTCGACTTTGGCTAGAATATCCGTATTGATGCGCTACTGTAGGTATATTCCTTTGCCCGGCTGTGCTATTGAGTAGAACCTGGCCACAGGCATAGATACCTCGCCGCGAAACAGGCTGGCTGCGTCAATGATTAACGAACCCCCTGCCACGTACCTGCCTAGGCAGACTCGCCGACAGCGAATGAAGGATTGTATTCAGTCCGTTCATCCATCCCCATCGCGTCGGTAGCATGAGCCGGTGGATTACCGGCCTGAGCAAGCGAGCCTTGCTTGATACGCTCCGTCGTCGCGTTCCCTGTACCACGCACGCATGCACGCTCTTGTCTACGTTGATACCTCAATGGCTTCCATCTTGTCTTGCATTGCAGCGAGGCTGTGATGATGTCAACCCACTCAGTGCCTCATACTCCCTCCCTTCTCTATGATGTGACGGGATGCGATGCGATGCGCAGCACAGCGCTGCGCTGCACTGCCTGTACGGCCGCATATCTGGCCTGGCTGTAATCTGTACGGAGTAATCTGTACTCCATACAGACAGCGTCGTCTGCGGGTCGTGGTCGTGCCCCTGGCGCGCTAGCAACTGCACCCCTGCCAGCTTGCACCAAGAGCACTTATTGGTGCGGCATCAATACCAGGGTTGGCCAAAAGTAATGACTAAAATGAGAGCAGTAAATTGGAAAATATGAAGTGACCAGAGATAGAGAGAGAGAGAGAGAGAGAGAGAGCCGCTATAGGCCTAGATATACTGGAAAGACGCATCTGCCCTTTGGCGCCCCTGGCTGCTGTTCCCCTCCTTCACCAAGCACCGCCACTCTTCCACTCTTCTTCACCATGGCCCTCCACAGCATTCGAAACAAGCACACCAAACTGAGCTCCATTGCAGAGCCTATCCATTCTCAAATCCTTCCATTGTGCCCGTGGACAGAACACGCAGCAAGGTTGGTAGTGAAGAAGTAGAAAAGACAGAACGGTAAAAATGAAAAAGTAGAAGACCTAAATGAAGGAATCTAGGAAAACACGCCCGGGTGAAGGGGGCAAGGCGGCCTGGTGAACAAAATTGCGGAGCTCGGAAAATGACGAATTGCCCTCTCTTGCGAGTCGTTATCTTGGAAGCCCACCAGCTTGACTTGACAACAAGTCTATCAAGGGATCGAATCGAATGTTCAATGAATAGAGAAGAATAACAAGTGAAACACAAAAGAAAAATGGAAAGGCGTCAATATCCAAGAGCACAATTGGAAAGAGACCGAAATTTGCTGCCATCAAACGGCATCGAGGGCAACCGTACGCGTCGGGAGTTGCTGATGGCCTATAGCCCACGCCCCGGGGAGCGCCGCCGCTTTTTCCTATAGTCATTCAATCAGTCTCACTTTCTTTCTTCTCCAGCGGCAGAAATAAGCACGTACAAGACCTACTAAGACCTTGGCGGGTTGGGGCACTGGGGTCGCAAGCAGTAACCCTCCCATCTTTGAGTTCCCTGGTCGGTGATATTGCTGGTGCATCGGCAGTGCGAGCCGGGCTTAGGCTCCAGTGACTGGGCGCTGCAGCCGCAGTACGACCAGTACTGAGTAGTCTTCCAGTAGCACATGGTGGCGACGAGGATGCGTTTGGCTTGTCTTCTGGATGGTGACTGTGGTAATGATAAGGATGGGCAAGTGAAAATCAAGTGCTTGCTTTGTTTCAATGCCGATTGTCCCACGGTATATATAAGTCAAGCTGTAAAAGGGAGCTTGGCGTTCTTGACAACAGAGGCTTTACAAAAAGCAACTATCCGAGTAGTGACGCTGTGTCTGGTATAACAGCCAGCGGGAAGTGTGTGCGGTGTTAGGGTGCTGAAGTATTTGAGCGTCGGCAGGTTGACGATGGGTGGTGGAATGTAGGCCAGAAGCCGAGCCAAACGACGAGATAGTTGAAGCGGTAGAGTGGGCTGGTGTTGGTGGGGGGCAACTAGTTTCGCTCTCTCTCAGAAGAAGAAAAAGAGACCAAGTGTTCGGAAGCAAGAGGAGTGTTTGTCAAGTTGAAGCAAATACTCGATACTCCAAGTGTCTTGAGTTGTGAGTTAAAGGAGCTCGATAGTGAGGATGATCAGGTACTTGTGCTGAAGATGCTATCAAACCCGGAGAAAGAAGAGCAGAGACCCTTATATAGTCGGTGACACAGGCACAGGCCCGAGGGAGTGGCTACCGGTGTGGTTGAGAAGGGTGTTTGCCATGACTCTGTGACGACAACGGGAGCCGACAAAGGCGGAAGTCGAAGAAAGTTCCGCCCAGAGTTCTGACTAGGTCGGCAAGGAAGATGATTGAAGTGTTGGCTGTGTTTGCTAGGGCTGTTCCCGAAGTTGAGGGCCGGACCGGGGTGGGGGCTGAAACTAGAACTGCAACTGCAACCAGGACCTGGTGATGGAACCTGGTGATGAAGTTGCAGGTTGGCAGGTCAAGTTGAGAGAACTGAATTAGGTGTTTGGCGGAGGAGGGGAGGGGTGCGTGAATGAGTGTGTGTGTGTGTGTATGTGTGTGTGTGTGCGCGCGCGAGAGTGTGCGTGTGTGTACGTGTGGGCGTGGCAGTAAGGAGGTCAGGGTAGAGTCAGGCGAGGGACAGCATGGGCGCGGGTTGGAGAAAGGATTGGCGATGGGGATGGGGATGGAGATGGGATGGGGACGGGATGGATGGATGGAGTGCGGCTTGTTAGTTGTTAGTTGTTAGTTGTTAGTTGTCACTCCGTCGTCCTTGCTGAGCCGTCCGTGTCCGTCCGCACCCTTCCGTCCCCGCAACGCAACGCTACCTACCTAGGGAAGATATGCTACGCTACCCAGGCTACGCATCGCACGTCCAGGGATAAGATAGGTAATGGAATTGGCAATGCGAGTGAGGATTCGGGGTTGGGTAGGGACACGAGGTGACGTGGAGAGGGATGCGAAGGGGGCAGTGAGAGCGACGGCGGGGGAGCGATGTGAGCAACTCCAAGTCCAAACCAAAACGTGACGGCGACAGCAACAGCTTGCGGGCGACAATCGTGACTTGTGAGTCGACGAGATATACCAAGGTTGAGGTACCCGCACGTTGGGTGGGTTCGTGGGAAATGGCCGCTCGCTCCAGATTCGGCAGCCCCAAGAATCAAAAGCCGTCAACCATGTTCCCGGCCGGCTGCCAAAAGGCCAACACTGTCATGCACATGCACTGCCCGATGCGGGTGGAAGAATGCAATGGAGATGGAGGCGGATGTGCCGAGCTTGTTGGTAGCAAACTGCTCGTAGCACGCATGGGCGACCACTTTCTGCCTTCTTGTGACTTCTGTGTCCTGCATCCTGCATCTCACAGCCTGCATTTTGCACAGTGCCTGACGTCAAAAGCCGCGCCCTCTCGTCAGTAGAGGTGCGCCTACGCCGATGCCTGGGCCTCTGCAAGGAAAACAATGACCAAGGCTGGCATTGTGGGGGGACCAGAAATGAGACCAGGTCAACCAACAGGCCCGGCGAAGCCCTGCACCTTGCAACCCACGCGGGTGTGTTGGTTGTGTTGGTTGTGTTGGTTATGTTGGCTTGGCCCGGCACCCCCCCCTGTTTGGGTGCGTCTCTGCGTTTCTGCGTTTCTGCGTCTCTGCGTCTCTGCGCCTGCGTCTCTCTGCGCCTGCGCCTATGCCTTCGCCGGTTAGCACTTCAACATACCATGTTCATCTGCAGCCCATCGCGTCACACCGGCAAGAGGGCCCATCGGCCCATGGGTCCCGAGATTTTATGCTTGCAAGCCCCAGCATGGTTGTCTATCGCATGCATTCGATCGGACCCTAGAACCTCACTTCGCCTCCTCTGGGGCGAGGAGCTGGGAGCTGGGAGCTTGGAGCTTGGAGCTTGGAGCGCAGACCATGGAGCTGCCTTAAGTTGGGGGAGGGGGGTCAGCAACCAACAGATTCTTCCACATCAGCAAAGGAGCTTCCATCTCGGTTCCTAGCATGCAGCAAAAGGAGGAGAAGGATTTGTAGGTCAAGACTAGAATCTCAATCTGGAGAAAAGAATCGAGCTGGAGTTTCAAGCGAGAGGACAAGTTTCCGTTGCCACCCCACTTGACACATTCAGACAAGTGGGCTAGTACAGTTAGTACACGCGCAAAGTTAGGAGAGGGGAAGGAGGGACGGGGAAAGAGAAATGCCCTCAGACGGCAAGCACCGACGCAACTGGGATTGTTATCACTTGTGGAGTCAGAAGAGGAAAGAACGAGCACCCATGAACTCGATAGCTACCTGGTAGGCACCCACTCAGATGCCTAGGTACCTACCTACCTACCTACCTACCTAGGTAGGTAGGAGATGTCTTAGCTTAGTAGGGAGGTGGGCAGTTCTCTCCTCTTGCTTCTCGTGTAAGGGGTGTCGATTGCGCGAGTATCAACATCTCAAAATTCTCACAGATACGCGTGACTCTACCCATATAGGCGGCATTATCCAGTAATTTCCCACTTTGCCCATGTCGGCTTACTGACACCTGGTAACTGGCCTCTTCTGATTTTGGTAGGGGTAGCCACAAATTGCTACGTCGTGAAGCCAAGGTAGTAGGCCAAGGCGAACTAAATCCTGAATACACATTCGGCATCTAGTCCCATGAGTGCTTGTCCTTTCATCACTCATAGTGATGGGAGTTGGCCTGACCAACACCTCACCCTTCGCTGGATCCCAAAGGGGGAATACAACCTCCCACTTCTGCAATCACAATGGCGTACTAGTGCCCTGTCGAATGCGTCTGTTATCCCCTGCAAGTCATTCCTTTCGGGCCATCCCGTCTGTCGACAAGCCGGATCCGCAGGGCAGTTGGTGACGGGTCGTAGTGACGGTGATGTTGTGATATCGCTACCGGGGAGGATGGGGCCGTTGCTAGTGTTCAAGTCCGCGTGCCGAAGTCCATGTTGGTCGACAGCAACCACCGGCACTCCATACGAAGGGTGCCTAGTCAGGGGGGCCATGCACCGTATTTCCTCAGCCAAACTATCCTAGTCAAGCAAAAAGCCATTTTGCCTTGGGAAGAAGAGGGGCTGTCGGGGGGTTGTACAACATATCCCATGACGCCACATTGATCTTCTCTCAAGAGGATGCCATGCGAGACTATGTGGGCTCCCTTGCTGCACAACTCCAGCGTCCACCTTGCAGTTCGCATCTCCCGGGATCTCGTTGCACGGGTTATGTGTTGGCAATGTGCGATTTCTCATGCCCTGTTCGGCCCCATTCTTTGCCACAGCAGCTCCCAAGCTGCTTGGCAAAGGTGTCACGCCCCCTTCAAGCAAGTAGACAGTAAAGTTCAGGAAGGGCTTGATAAATGACCCTTACTCGAAATAACGGGACATGGTCGTGCTTCTTTCTGGGACGCAGTACAAACATACCTAGACACAACGGCAGGCTGATGTATCGGCTGGTAAAGGAGCTTCCAATTTCAGCATGATCAGGTACCTACTTTACAGCACAAGGCTGGTCGTGTCATTGAGACTCGACGTAAGAGGCATTTGTCTACCAAAGTACCTAGAACCGAATGTGCATGGTGGCTTTGAATTT
This sequence comes from Pseudonectria foliicola, assembly GCA_003693505.1. Lineage (NCBI taxonomy): Eukaryota > Fungi > Ascomycota > Sordariomycetes > Hypocreales > Nectriaceae > Pseudonectria > Pseudonectria foliicola. Next base: position 13,732 of record QUZD01000069.1, on the reverse strand, counting down.
GGCATGACACCCTACCACCAAAATCTCTCTGGCTCTTCGTAATTCACACCAATGGAACACTAAACGGACAGTTGCTGATCCCCGTTGCAAACCTTGTGCAGTCACCATAAGTGATTCGACCGGCTGTCATGGTCATGCTCGTCTGCGTATCCTCTGAAGAATTCTCATATCGGCCCGCGGTCCGCCTAATGCGCGTGAGCACTCGGAGCACACTGTGATGACGATAAGTCGTCCCATGAACAGGGACTAGAACCAACAAGACTGGGGCAGTTGATAAATGAAGCGAGATGGTCTGCCGCGTCATGTCGACAAAGGTCCTGCAGCGAGCAAGCATTCAGCCGCGGGTGTGCGCTGCCGGCGGCACTGTTACATGTTGCCGTACTGCCAGCACTTGCTCGGATATGTGTGCGTCTGCCGCGTCTCGTTTGCGTACGTGCGGGCGCGCATACGAGTGCGCGTATGTGCGTGCGTGTATGTATGTAGGTGTGCGTGTGTGCGTGTATGCGTGTGCACGCGCGTGTGGGTGGGTGGGTGTGCGCTTCGTCGGAAGGCTAAGAACCCACTGGCGGTGACGGCTTGACTGACATCGAGAGACCCAAGCTGCATCGTTAGACGCAGCATGTACAAAAGTCATCACACATGGCTTGACCTTGGCTTTGCTATACCGGACGGGGCAGGAGACGGCGTTGCTATCCCGGCATATGAAGCCATGCGCGAGGGGACCCGCGCGCTGTTGGATCCCTTTGTTGGTCTGGAGCGTCTACGGAAGTACGATGCCTGCTAGACGCGGCCTATCCCCCTGTCAGCTGAAGGGGCCATTGTGTGCCCACTGCGGATGAGCAGGGACGTGGGACGTGGGACGTGGTTGCGAGTTGAGTTGGCGCGGCCTAGGTAGGTAGTTGATCGAGTATCAAAGTGGTGAAGCCAAACGAAGTCTGACGTCCATCTTGAATGGTGGAGTGGGCTAATTAGCTCGGTGGGGAGCCAGGGCCAGGGCGCTTGGGGCCGCGTGCTAGCAGGGGTGCCTTCCAAATCGAAGCGCATGTGCGGTTACAGCTGCTGCAGGTGCAGGTAGGCGCAGGCAGGTACGGGGGAGACGGCGGGTACATGAACAATGTACCTCTCACCTTGGTTTGTACCTGCCATCTACCATGACCTTGACTTTACTGTTTTTCTTTCCGGAACGGCACAGCTGAGGTGTAGGTACAGCCTGACAATTCTCGCCATGAGCTTCCGGGACCTCCAGATCACAGTTACATCAGAAGCATTTCGGAACAAGGCATCCTCCTAGGCACTGCGCGGTTTTGGTCGACCCGACAAGCAGACAGCATCATGCTGCTGCTGCCGCGGCCGCGCCCGACGTGGGGCGCCTGATGCCATCATCTCCAAGGTGACAGCGCGCGGCTGTATAGCCCTGCACCTCTTCACACCCAAGCGAGGCGCCTGAAACGCCATGGGATCGTCATTACAGCCTCTTACTCGCCAGAAGCAGCCGCTCGCGTCTACGCCTAGGTACGCCTGTGCATACGCCTACGCCCATCGCCAGAACGAGCTCGTTTCTCCTCGGCGGGCTTGGAGGCTCTCCCTGTTAGATCCCCGTCGGCCAACTCTGTCATGCCTCAACCTCACCGCCCATCAGCTGATGTTGGTCGCTCGGACCTTGCTCAAGTTGTCACCTTGTCTCTTACGGCGTCTTGCGTCTCGCATCTCGCGTCTCGCGCCTTCCAGCCCGTCGGGCCAAGGCCTGATGTGGTAAGGGATGAGCCGCGGCGGTGTTTACCGTGGCTGTACGCATGGATCAGCTTGTTGCATCCATCATTACTACCTGCTTAGCCCACCGACTTCTGTTTCCGAGTGAGTCTTACTGACTCCAACACGGACCGCCCCCTATCATAGGCTTCAGAGGTGCATTATTACTCGAACCTTCGCTTAGCTCCCATATTTGCGGTTAAGGAAGTTTAAGGTGTTGTTGGCTTTCGCTTCTGCGGCCGCCATATGCTAGGGGTCCTTCCGCTCGATGAGCTCCATGCGGCCATGCTGCGGCCGCGAGGCGTACCGCTCCTGGCTCTCGGGCTAGACCGCGTCTCCGAGCACTAGCAAGCTGCGGGTCTCCCTCTACTCCTTCGGGACCATGCACTGGGGACGAATGTCATCAAACATGGCTAGGTTGTGAATACGCCTGCCTTCAGCATGAGAACCCGGACGACAGACCCCAGCACATGCCGTAGCAGTCAAGTGATTGCTACTGCAGACGCTGAGGGAGGCAGGTGCCAACAGAACCTTTCTGAGTAATACCGATGGCTGATCCGGAATTGTGCGCCGACATTCTCTCACGCGGAGATTCCCTTGCAAGTGTTTGGCTTGCATGGATCTTCTCCACGACTCATCTTGTCCCCCCCCCCCCCCCCTCTCAAGCGATGCTACCAGATAAGCATGCTCATCTTGCCAGCTGACATGCCGCCCGAGCTGCATTATCTGTGATGCAGCGCCGCTCAAGCGCGCTTGACGAGTATGTACGAGGCTTACAGCTTGGCGCGTTTCTGTCCGCCAAGGTTGGCTGAATGAGTCTACGAGCGGACGTCTCCGAGCGGACGTCTCAGGGACATGTCTCCTGGCAACTTCTCTCGGGGTGGCCAATTCACTTTAAAGTGTTTCTCTTAACAAACTCTTGCGGCTTCTCCTGGTTCGTAAGTCCGCAGTGACGCTGTCATTGCCGCACAGATCGACCAACTCGTTGTCTACGTCGACGTCGAGGGTCGACCAATGGTCGAACAAAGGAGGTCATGATTGCAACAAGTCCATGTCTGGCTAGAGTGCTCGAAAGATCATTTTTAGCTACAATGTAGTGTTTCAGCAAGTTGTTCGTTGACAGCCTTCGGGCTGACTATACAACGAACAGCAGAGGCGACGGCGGGTACCGTTTTCTTTTCCGGGCTGATGACGACGTGGAGTCTCAAGCCTCGCAGCAACTCGCCCATATCATATTCGCTACGCTCCTGAATCTCCTTCTCCATCTTGGCTCTTTTGACGCCGGTACGTGGACTTTGGAGATGTGACGTCTAAACATGTGCAACGTCTAGCCAACCAAGGGCCTTTCTAAGCGCCGCCCTTGCAGCAGCCAGTCGCTCAACCCCACCTTCGCTCAGACCCCGGTCGTCTTCTCGAAGTGTTACCGATATCAACTCTATCGCCTTATCACGAGTAGAAATCCGATGATGGCGCATGAATGACTCGCTATTTTACTGAGAGGATTACCAATCCCGACATGCTGGCGCTGACAGAAATCCAGAGACCATCAAGAACATCAGTGATAGGCGCCAAACCCCGTACGCCATATTGCAGCAAGCCGGAGGAGGGGACGGCTTCATACCTGGGTAGCGTCCACAGCAAGTAACTGCAGCTCTGCAGTCCCACCTTTTTCATCACCAACACTCGACCTCTGTAGCATAACGGAGGGTGTAGCATGGCGCCCGAGAGTACCGACTCTGTGGTCCGCCTCTACCAGCCTCTTACCTTAGTCGGCATGACCTCGACGAGACAGCAGAAAGCCCTGTTCCCCAGCCATGCTGGGTTACATTTGTCCACGTCCAGTCCTTCTTTGGGTTTAGAACCAAACACCGATAGGTTCCGGACATTGACCGTCGTGTGATAAAAGATACGCCGCGTACAACGCTGTGGCAGTGCAGCTACACTGGCAGGAAACGACTGGCTCGCTGGTGAATTGGCCAGCCTCTGAACTTACATAAGATAGGTTAGGTACTTGTATCGACAAAGCGTTGGCGCTGCTGGCATGGTTCCACCAGTTGCCTGTCGGCTTGTGCAGGCATTGCATGGCGGGAAATAGAAGCGGCAGTATTGGAAAAGGAATCCCTAGGCCTTGTGACAAACGAACAAGTCTGTTTACATGACTTTTAGCTCTTTATGATATCATCGCATAAAGTTGGAAAAAGGCTAGTTCGGTGAACATGTCCAACCACTGCAGATCGGCGCATATCTTCCGGGCCCCAAATCTGGAGCAGGGGCAGGGCGTAAACATGACATGTGGAGCAGTTGTTGCTGTTTTATTTGCCGTTGGATACATTGCCTACATACCTCAGCGATGGGCCCAATCCTGTCGGGGACAGGGGAGGTATTCTAAGACTCGAGCGCTCTCACAGGCAGTAATCAGTTCTCAGGAGAGAGAGTTAAACCTTTATATACCTGGTAGGTAGGTAGGCAGGTAGGCGTACATACATTGTACTCTGCTTGGCCGGCTTTTGGGCAATGCAGCGGATGACAACGGTTATCCTCGGCGTTTCAAGGATAATTTGGTTCCAACCCTACTCGGTAATTTGCATTTGCATTTCAGACTTCCTAAACCTTTTCCAGGACGGTCATCTGCACAGGTCGGGAGCTCCCTTCCAAGGCCTGCACAGCGGTGTCTCTAGGCTCATGGTATTTCTTCAATGCGGTGGCCAGCTTGGCATGGGAGTTGTACAATACACCCAAAGGCTCAGCATTCAAGAGTGTATCCCTGTGCTATCATGAGTACTGTACCAGACCAGGCCTGAGCCGCATGTGGAGCTCTTTGCCACCGCCATCAGCCCTGTCGGGAGCCGGCCACTCGGCCTCATGACATGGCGCCGCGGCCCTGGGCCCTGTTCTGGAGCTCGTCTTGCTCGTGTCCGCACCGACCGGGCCGGCCCAGGCCCAGGCCCCGGCCCCGGCCCCGACCCGCTCCCCACGCCCACTGTAGGCGGGCTAATGACGGCGCGGCGATAACAGCAATGGCAGACATGAGGCGGGCATCGCATTGAGAGACCTTGGTAGCCCAGGGATTGCGTAGTGGCCACACTCTACGACATCCAATCAGCAGAGACGCTGAGCAAAAAGGAATGCCCGGATGGCAAGGCATGGTCGAACGTGCGACCGTACTGTAGGTATTGTCTCACATGCGCCAGAGATAGGCTCCCGGGCCTAGATCTGAAGATTTGCGGGGGCATGAGCCGGCACGCCAGGGGTGTCGGGCTGGGGGTTGCGCATCATCATCCACGTTGTTCGAACAAAGTGCTGTGCAGCGCATGTGCAAGCCAGTCCAAGTGAGAGCATGCTGAGAGCATAAAGAGGGCGGCTTCCTCGTTCAACTTGGGCTGGCCCTTTTTGCTTTCTCTTCTCCCATCATTCACCAAGCGCTCTGCCTAAGTCCTGACAAGCATACATACGATCCAAGTCTTTGGCAGTCTACACTTGGGCGCCCATAGCTCTCAACTGTTCCTTGGACAGTACACATTACTCTGTACTCTTCACATTGGCCTACCTACCTAGTCTAGGCATATTCACCATGTCCTCCCTCGATATTCCCGCGGCCCAGCAGTTCCTCACCCTGACGGCGGCGCCGGCAAAGCCTCCTGCAACTTTCCTGTCTCTGGCGCCTGCCACCTCTCCCTCGTATCCTACAAAGCCTGCTCAGACTGCCCATGCCCGGGCGGACAGCATCTCTGAGGACGCGACGAGCCCGGTTCTGCCCAGACGTGCCGCGAGCATTACCAGTGATGGATACCGGATTTTGAAGCTTGGCCCCGTCCACTGGGGCGAGCACGCCGGTGAGCACAAGGACGACTTCCATGACATTACTCTTATCTGAGTGGTTGGATGTGTTTGATCATAAACACTTTGTGTGTGTTTCACCGCCATTGTTTGATCTGGTGGATGATCTGCATGATTCCTTTGGTCGGGTTGAATTATGATGGAACCGCGTCAGCGATACGGAGTACAAAACGACAGCTCCAAAGAGGGGTTGTCAAGGGAGCTACGGGCCCGCTGCTGGAACGTCACCCATGGAAATATTACGAAACAAGGCGGAGAGGACCAAGGCCGCTCGGCTGAAGGGAACGGCGGCTGTGGCATCATGAGATGGAGGCGGGCTGCTTTAGTTTGAATCCTGCATCTGAATCTCCGGGAGCGTGTGGGGCAGCTGGTGGTCAAGGGAGCAGGGAGGTGAGGAAACACCGGACCGGAACCCAAGACATGAAGGTGCCTAGGTAATCTGTACGGAGTACTGTTACGATGTATGTACTGTTCATCTCGTTAACTCATGCTAGTTGCTGCAGCCTGGACCGAGCCGTCTGTCTCTTGGAAAACACACCCCCAACTTGCATGCTATTACAGTACACATCCAAACCTGGCGTGATTGGACCTCGATGCCCATCACCTCACTTGACACTTAGCCTTGCGGTGGTCCAGCGTCACCGTCACCCGGATCGGCATCTCGGAAACTCGGGATGTGGCAGAATCAAAACAACAATGGAACGTGTATGATCCAGCCAAGCCGGCCGCAATTCTAACACTGGGCGTGATGGCATGGCGCCGCCTAGGCCTTTGGGCCAGACAGCTATGTGTGTATCACAAGGCTTTAACGTGACTGAATCGGCCGGCAGTTGATTGGGTCTTGTCCTCGACACCTCAACACTTGGGGCTAGCTCGAATGCTACTGTACCTTGGCTGCCGGCTGTTAGTTCCAGCCAACCCGACCCAACGGCAACCCAAAGGCAATTGCGCCGTAAGTAAAGAAATCGGGGGAGAAGCGACGAGGAGAAGGATCAGCGAACAGCACACAATGCGCCCATTCAAGCGTCTTCATAGGGGGGCGTGCCTGAAGGCCTTCGGCTGACGTTGGGAGAGCAGGGGAGAGAAGCCACCGTATCGACAAGTTCAATTTTGCCTAGTATGGTAAACTGTATATACCGTATCCGTACATGCGCGCCAATCCAGCACGGTGGTACGATGGTCGGCATCACTTGCCGGTCGTGCAGCGAACGAAGAAAAGAAATGTGGGCAAAGACAAGGTGAAGCGAGCATGAGCATGGGTTAAGTTGAACCAAGTCAGAGAGAAATCAACTGGGGCATGGCAAACTCCCCTCTTCTCTTCATGTGTGGTAAGGACTAAGGAGATGGATGGACGGATGGACGGATGGACACTGGGTGAGAATGCTTGTGAAACCCAAGTTGATCATTGGTTACGTTGCACTGCACGGCAGAAACACGGGTGGTGCAGCATCTCTTGATTGGCTTCTCATCCATCTGGCGTTGCCAAACGAGCAAGGTCTTTGGATCTCTTGGGTACCTACAGATTCATCTGCAAATGTTGCACAAACGCATAATATTATTCGCCTTCCACTGCAGAGTAACCAAGCACGCGTCTCACGGACACGGCCGACATCCTTAAGTCCGCATCTGCCGGTCACGCCATTGCATAAGTGGCAAAGTGGCCGCTGCGTGTGGGGGGGCAAGAGGACACGGAGGAGTGAGACGTGGCCGGCCGATGACCCTATAGCAGGTTGCAATTGCATCGCAACGGACCGGCTGTCTCAGGCGAAATAATAAGCTTGAAATATGGACATGCCGAGACATGTGCGCCGTCGAAATGAGTCCGACTGCGGATTCTGGCTGCTGTGGCTGGCTGGGTAGGATGCGTGGATGCGGTGCGGTGGTGCGTCCGCTCGCCCGCTCGTCCGCTCAGCTTTTGACGGCTTTGCTGTCTTACTCGCGTCTCATGTCAGATCCAGATTGCGCACTCGTGCACGTACATGCAATGCGACGGAGATGAGAAGATGGGCCGGGCATACAGCCGGTCACCTGCGTTACCCTTGCAGTGAGGCTGGCTGGCTGGCTGGCTGGCCAGCATCTATAGTATCGAAGGATCGATAGGCTCGCTCACCACCGCTGCCGCTGCCGCACCACATCGGCATCCTGCGCCCACGTAGCCACGGCAATGTCCCTCCGCTCGGGATCCACCGCCCGGAGCACCTCCCGCCAGTCAATCTCTATCGGATCCCGGATGTCGTGAGGCCGAAGCCCCGACGGTGGCCGCGTGCACCGCTGGCCGGCGTGGAACCGGCACCAGGCCGCCGGGTGCTCCGTGTCGATTTGAAGCTCGGCCGTCCGTAGATACGGATCCGCCAGCACCCGCAGCAAGCCCTCGAGCGGCGGCCGCGTAAACATGGTCAGGTCCTGGCTGCCACCGCTGCCCTCGTGGCGCCCTAGCTCTGGTTTGCGACGACGCTCGCCTCTTGCGTCGTGCGTCATTATCCTGAGGGTGAGGTGCTCCAGGGAGCCATTCACCAACATGTCTGCCAGGATCAACACCACCTCGTCCTGCAGCCATTGCCTCAGCCTGTCCATCTTCACCACTAACCAGGTCACCCGCCGCAGTGCGTCTGGCGTGGTCAGCAGCATTGCTGGAGGCCCTGCCTCGTCTTCCTTGTCCAGGTCATGCCGGCGCTTCTGCTCCGCAGCGGCAGCGAGTTGGCGGCGCACGTGTTTGACCCCATCACCTGTGGTGTCGAGTATGAAGGCGTTGCCCGTGTAGAAGAGTGGTGCCGCGACAGCGTGAATGGCTGGGTGGATGAGGAAGATGGAGAGTGGGCTGCTGGGCGTATGTGGCGGATGGCAGAGAGAGATGATTGCTGGGTCCTCTGCACTGAGAAGCGGTTTGAGAATGAGTCTGAGAATTTCGACAGGGAGATCGAGGATATTCAGGCCCTCGCTCATTGCTTGTTCCTAAATCTTTGGGGGTTTGGCCTAGAGAAGAGGAGAGAAGGCAAAGTGATGATGTCTTGAACTTCATGTGACCAAGCGCTGTACTCGAGTGCGGCTTTGTCATCCGACAGCCACGCTTCCGCCATTCATCCTCCATCCTCATCACCGCGTCCCTTCTCATATTCTTTCAATAGAGCATTGCTGCTTTGTTCTCTATTTCTACTAATCTTTTTTTCTGCCTTGTGACGAGAGGCTATCGATCAATGCACATGAATTATCAAACTCAGCACAATGATTTTGCAAAACAACAGCAGCCATGACGTTACCCTACACAAGATGTTGAGTCTCTACGGAACCACAAGGGGGCCTTGGAGACTCGATTATCCAAATGTGTAAATAACAGACGTAGCGAATTTACAAAATTGCCGGCAACTATGCTCGCAGTCACCCTGGCATTGGAGATTTGTTATCTGATGGAAATAACCCGTCTTTGAAGACACCAGACTTTCGAAATATGCTACTTGGGACTACCTCGTGGGAAAAAATCAAACAAAAGCAACTTGTTGAGGGAACAAGACATTGTAGAAATTCAAAGCCAGCATTGCTCACCAAACATTCTACGGTTTCTGGGCATCCAAGAAGATAGACACAACCCAAATCAATACATACCTGTCACCTCGCTGCTCCAAAGTCTGCCAAAGAAACACGTCGCCGTGCTTCTCATGCAGTTCCATCGACGTCTAAAAGGGGACGTAAATGCTCTGGCAGAGTCTCTTTCAACTCGTCAAGCTTGACTTGGTACGTCGATATCTTACCCAGAAGCCTAGCATGCCTCTCTCGCTCCCCCTTTCCAACAGTCTGCTCATAGTGCGACAACTCGACTGCGTTCTTGCGTAGCTCTTCGTTCTTGGCTGCCAACACGTCCAGCATCTCAATCTTTTCCCGCGCCAGCTTTCGATTCAGGTCCTCCGTCTCCTTGGCTTGGTTGATCTGCTCCTGGTACTTGGTCTGCCATTCGGAAACCCGCTCCGGCCAAGTGGGCGTCACCACGGAGACGACGGTGGGCCGTTTTTCAATCACTCGGGTCTGGGCCACGCCCGGGTGCTGCTCAATGGCCGGGAGCACGAATATGGGCGACCGGCGGCCTTTGTCGCGGATGCGGTAGAAGCGCGTGGTGAGGTCCACGGGAATCATTCCACGAGCATACCATGCACCGTCGCTCTTCTCGCGCCACATGCGCTCGCCACTGACCCCGCTGGCACGCCAAAGGCGTTCCTTTTCGTCCATCTCAGCCTCGGACTGGTCCAGCAGCCGATGGATATGGGTTTGGATGTCGTCACCGGCATTGGCGAGGACGAAGCGGTCCTGCGGATAGGCGACTTCGCGGCCCTGGGTTTGGCCGTCGGGCCCAACGCGGCGGAGCAGCTGCACGGGCACATGGGCCTCGCCGCCGAGGAGGTCTAGGGCGTTGGCGTACGAGATCTCGAGTTCGTGCATGCGCGCGATGAGGTGCTGGTGATGCAGCAGCCACTGGCCGAGGATCGTGTTGCGTGCCGCCTCGAGCTGTTCTGATTCCCCTTCTGCTTCGACGGGCAGGATCGACATGAGCCCACCTGTGGCACTGTACTCATGATCAAGAATCTCCAAGCAGTCATTGGCATGCATGACGAGGTTGTGATGGGTCTGGTAAGGCCGACGGAGACCTTGCGCGGATGCCAGGGGGCCAAAGTCACGGGCCTCTTCGAGCGGACAATGGGCATGAATGCCGCCAAAATCAGTCTCCTCGCGAACGCTGTTGGCAAGAGCCCAGAGAGGTACGTGGTGCGATTCGTCGGTGTTGTCATAGGGCTCGTCGAGCTTGTTGAGCCAGTCAAAGGCCTCGCTCTCGTAAAAGGATGGTTCGATGTCGACATCCTCGTCGTCCCCGTTGCCCACGGCACCAGGTTTGGAGGAGATGGAAAGCTTCCGAATGAGATTGACGAGGCTATGAGCGTGCTTCTTGAGGGCCAAGAGGGTCGGAGGCGTGGCTGAGGAGAGATATGAGCAGTTGACATGGCGCAGAAGCTCTAGGTCGGCGGACGACAGAACGCCATTGTCCGGGTGAGACCATCTAGACAGGTAGGAGATTGAATATGCAGTGGAAGGGATATGGAGAGTCTGATGAGTTTCTTTTTCTTTCTGTGCCATGGTGTTGCGTTTCGTCTGCTGGACGTTGGGTTGAGTTGGTGTTGTTACGTGCTATCAGTGAGGTGAGAGTTCAACGGGGATGAGAGAGGTGGGTTGAATTGATTACAAGAGACGAGCATCACTTCTCTTTATCCTTGGATATTCCAACAAAGAAAGCCAATGTAGGGTGCTGTGGTCCATGCGTGAGCACGACCAAGTTGCTCAGGAAGCGGACAAAGAAAGATGGCGTTGTTTGCCAAGTTCGTAACATGATCTCCAATGATTTTCCCAACGACATTTAAAGGAAACGTAACGTAAGTAGTCAGTGGAAATTGTGAGAAGAATGGCAGTATGAAGCGGCTCTTATGGCGTTGGCGAGGCCGACTTGAACGACGAGCTCTCTACAACGCTGTCCGCTTACTTTTCATCATCATCTCGGTGTAAGGGGAGATCAAGATGAGACGGCGCGTTCGCCTTGGTAGATGCTATACAGACCCTTGGAGCCTGCGTGTCGATGATACGTTTTAATGCCTTTCAAGACAGGATTACCGACTAGATTGATTTTGCGGTGCCAGATATTGATGCATCTCCTGAAGCACATAAAAGAATGAAGCTATTCAAACCCTCGGCTTTACGATATGGGGGGTTTTACTGCTGCTCGCAAGAGATTAGCTTGGCACAATGGACGCCAGGACGCCTTCCGACTCATGCATTGTGCACTCCAGAACGAATTCATTCCATACAACACAGTGAGTGAGGCAACGGCGACACCGTGTTTTCATGCCGCCGTCGCGTCTCCCCAGGGATCACAATACTGTACAGCATACCGAGGTAACCATGATTGCCAAGAACAAATAGCGCCAGACGAATCAGGAAAAAGGACTGGAAACAGCATCCTGGCGTCATAGTTTTGCGAGACGGTCCAAGATGGTTCGCCGGTTGTTCAAGCTTATGACGGGTTTGCTTTGGGATGGCCGAGTGGACGCCAGACGCACCAGCGAGTACCTGCCGTGATGCCATAGATGCCCTAGAGGAGGACTTGGAGGAATAGACTTTGGGCCTTGCGCGTCATCATCGGGTCTGCCGATAGGCCAATGAGTGGTTTTCGTATCGTACCTTGGAGTAGGTTTACACTCTACATTGAGCACGTGCCGAGTGCGGAAGTGACGCCGCGCGAATCAATCAGGGAGGGAGCCTGAGAGCCCAGAGCCCAGAGCCCAGAGCCCAGAGTCCAACCGCATCGCATCGCATCGCATCGCATCGCACCCATTTTCGTGCGAGATGGGAATGTGAATCGATCGAGGCCTGGAAGGCTGGCTTCAGCTCCACGACTGTGGCTGTGTAAACCATAAGGGGGACGATGGATTCCAGCATCAGTGTGTACATACAGTATGTACGGAGACATACTATAGTAAACAACTGATTGATTTCCATTGCTGCGCAACACCAGAGAGCCAACAAAGGCCACTGGGTGACATGCCGCGATGGGCAGCAAATCAAGGGCCGCCAATCAAGGGTCGCCAACTGGCATTGCAGGCGACACGCTGATCTCATGCAGCCCAATTCGTGGGGTTGCAACTTGCAAGGTACTGCATCCGAATGAATGATTGAAATAAACAAGAGTGCCTGGGCACGGGGCCGACCTTTCTTCTTTGTTTGATTTTAATGCGCTCAATGGCTGATTGGCCATTGCGGTGGAGATGATGAAACGGTAATCTCTACAACAAGTCGTGACATTCGTACGAATCAAATTGGTTGGGTTATCATACAACACCACACCACCGCTTCCTCTCCCTCTCCCATTGATTGTATTGCGCCGCGGTTGGGAGTATCGGCCTTGACGATTGGAATCCTCAAGGACCCGACAGCGGTGTAGTCCGGGATACATAAGTAGTAGCTGTATTACCAGGGGGCCTATATCGTTCGTCGAAGCCCTGGACAACTCTAATTCGATGCTGAAACGGGTGTCTGAGACGGCGACAAGCAGGACACAAAGGAATGCCGTGCACTGGCTTTGACTGGCAGCGGGCACCTTGCAGCTGGCTCGTGCACCAATCCACCGATTGCCACCGGCGTGGCTAACCGTTACTAAAATGCTTGAATCTGCCACAGCGTTGCAGAGGGCTGGGGGGGCAATGGGGGGCTTGCACGATTGAGACCAGGGTGAGGCCTCAAAGGGCTCGGTGATGGATCATGGATGCGCCCACATTGACGTGGAACCTGATTTCAGCTGGACCGGCATGGGGGGATTGGGCCAGAAGCTCACCCAAAAAAGGAACAGAGACTAGGGGTTTTTGTGCTACTGTATGTACCTAGGTATTCTCCAGTAATGCGTACTCCATATTCTGCGGAAAACCAGTACGCCAGGCGACAGGAGTTGGAGGGTTCCCAAGTTGGATGTGAAAGGGGAGAGAAATGGGGATGGAGATGCTCAATCATCACGACGATCGTTCACGGCCAAGTTGTCGATTGGAACAGACGGTGCAGATCTGGGGCCGAGAGACGAGATCAGATCGGCAGAGGGCCGTGAGGATGGATCATAGACTCTGCAGAGACACGCCAGGCGATCACAATATCACAAAGTCGGTGATGCTAGTGCCCAAATGGAGGGTGAGCCGCGTCGGACCAGAGGTTGTTTTCGGGTTTGGCCTGATCAACTGCCCACTGGTGAATGGGTATTTCACGGGTGGCTTTTCTCGATGGCACCGTCAGTCGGTAATCTGCACTTGTATGCACTTGTACTCGTACTGTACTGTAGGTACGCATTGGCTGACGTCTTTTGGCAGTCCAAGCCCATCGCTGTTGTGACATCATCCTGTATCTGGTCCGCGCCGAGGATCAGCATGCCATCATGACTCAGTCCAATCTACTGTACTGCCTGGAGTGCTGTTACTTCGGATACAGTGAGTACAGTGATGGAGTTGGGCGCCTAACCCATTGCAACAACAACGTTGACAGAGACAGAGACAGACGACTGGCCGGCCATGCGAGCCACCACTTTGCTCTGTGCTCTGTAATAAGCCTGTTGATTCCTGGCTGCCCCCCCCCC
>QUZD01000007.1:0-222695 GCA_003693505.1 Pseudonectria foliicola | reverse complement strand
GCGGTGGGGTGCGGTGTGCTGCAAGTCTGTAGGAGATTGCGACGTGAGTCGGCGCAGTCGAGTCGGGCTGGCAGCAAGTGGTGTTTCTGTTCTGGCGAAGAAGAACGCGGCTGACGTTGAGTTTGCCCGGGGAGAGAGGAAAAGGGTGGATGGTGGGGGAACCTCGCTGGAGGTGGATGATGTCGACAAGCCCGATTGACTGACTGACTGACTGACTGACTGACTGACTGACTGACTGACTGACTGCCTGCCTTTGGCTTTGGCTTTGTCTGTGGCTTGGCAGCCATCTGCTGTGTCGCAATCACTCAATCAATCAATCGCTCACTCACTCAATCACTCGGCCTGGAATCCTTCACCCCGGGATTCCCAGCAGCAAGCAGCACAATGACGCGCCGGTGAATCAACTGACGCAAGGCCTCTCTGTTCTGTACTCTTGTACTCTTCCCGCGGACCCTGTCCATTCCGGCCGGCTGCTGATCTCTTTTCTGGTCCTGCCCGCCCAAGAAAGGAAAGGAAAGGAAGGGAAGAAGAAAAAAAAGAAAAAGAAAAAGAAAAAAGAGTTGCAGGGTACCTAGGCAGGCAGGCAGGCAGGCAGGCAGGCAGGCAGGCAGGCAGCCCGACGCTCTAATCGCAGACTCGACGATTTCCGTGTGTCAAATCATCGTGTCTAGGCCAAAAGTAAGCTCCGTCTCAGCACCACCCACCCACGCCTTTGCGCTTCAACTTTCCCACACCCACCACCAGCATCAGCACCAATGCCCACCCTCTCTCTCCTCGTCTCGCCTCGTCTCGCCTCAACGGACCCTTGAGAGACTTTTTGTCCCTTTCTCTCTCTCTCTCTCTCTTTCTTATCGTTAGCTTCACAGCCTTGGCCCTGCTGCTCATTTAAACTCGTCGTCTGCCCTCCACCCCGACTTGTCCCCTCCCATCTCTCTCCTCCTCCTCCTCCTCCTCCTCCTCCTCCCCATAGTTACCACTTATACCCAACAACTACACCAACACATACAAAACACACACACACACACACACACACAAGTCACACACAAAAGCACACCACCACCAAACCTCACAATGCCTGCCTACGAATACTGCTGCCAGTGCGGAGGCATGATCGTCATCAGCACCACTTGCACGGCCTGCGGCCACAAGCAGTGCTCCAAGTGCCCCTGCTGCTAAATTCCCACGCTCCTGCGCGCAAGCGCATGTATCATGAGCTAGTCAATGTTTGTCCCTCCTCCTCATCCTCCTCGCCCATGCCAGCGCATGCCGACTAACACCCGGCAACTAGATGACAAACATCTCAGCGTCCGTGTGGTTCAAAGGCTTATTATTCTACTTGGGCAAGCGAAGCATGTCTTGAAGATTGCTTTGGGCCCGGGTTCTCTGGGCCCGCGCCTCCGATCCGATTTCAGCCTGTCCTCTCCATTCTTCGTCTCCCTCGGCAGCCATCTGTTCCGTCGCCGTCACCACTTGTTCTCACTTCTTACTGTTTTCGATACCCGGGTTCCAAAGGCCTCCTTCAATTTTACTTTTTACGCTGGGACGGAAGGATCTTGCAAATGAATGGGTGTTTCGGTGGGTTTGGGAAAGCGATTTGAGTACGGGGGACCGCGCGAGAGCGAGGCATCAAGCAAGGGAAAATTAAAGGACCAAACACAAAGTCGGCTCATTTTCCCCCCCAAGGAGGTTGATTCTTGGTGTTTGGCATGGCGTCTGTCCGTCTTCTTCCGTGTATTTCCCTGATACCCGCACTTTTCAACTCGAAGAAATCACATCAGTTTGATAATAGCTATCCACCGCGTACGTGTGAAGCCCCGTCATGGGCGAGCCGGAGTCGGTCCTACTCGCCGCCTCCTCCACCTTGAACCATGCTCTTGTTCTTCTTCTTTGTCTTCTTCTCCGTCCGTTCAATCGACCTCACCAGACAGATCGAAGCACCCTCGTCGTCGTCCTCCTCCCATAGCCGAAACCCCATCCGCTCGTAGAACGGCACGACCTTGGCATTGTCCGCCGCCACGCCCACAAAGACGCCCTCGCTACCCGGCCTCATCCCCTCCCCCAGCGCATCAACCACGCGCTCCAGCAGCCGCCGTCCCCATCCGCGGCCCTGCCACCCCGGCAGCACGTCAATGTGCAGCGTCGCCCGGAACCGAGCTGCCACCGCCTCGTTGCCCTCAATCAGCGCCCATTGCGGCGAGTACGCCGCTTGGGCCAGGCACGCCCCGTTGACGGCTCCGTCGGCCCCCATCCACGGCTCCCGCCGTTCCATATCCGCCGGCCGCTCCACCTCGGCCGCCCCGTCCAGCACCTCGGCCGCATACGCGGCCCACCCGGCACTGAGCTCCCACACGTCCGGGCTGGCGATGCAGTACCCCACCGCGCGACCGCCTCCGTCGTCGAGCACAAAGCACATCGAGGGTGAGTGGTGCGTGTACGGATATGTCCAAATATAGGGCGCCAGTCGCCAGGCATCCCGAGAGGCTTCCAAGGACGGGGGGAGCGTCTCGCGGCACTGCTCCGGTCATGGTTAGCGGGAGACAAGCCCTTGGCCAGCCCAGCCATGCGCGGGGGAGGGGGAGGGGGAGACTTGCAATGTGAGCCATGGCATCGAAATCCCGAGTTGCATACGCTCTAATAAACGCCATGGTTTGCTATGCTTGTCGCCAACGCTGCTCGTCCCCTGTCGGCCTTTGCGGTGGCTGCTTTGTTCTTGTATACGGAAAGATCTGTAAACAGTCCACAGCCGTCTGTTGCATCAAGTCTGGTGGCGCATCAATGGAGCGGGGGTATAGACTACCACTTCACCCATCCTTCTTCACCTTTGACTCATCCGGCATAGCGGCCCGTCACAAACACAAACATACCCAAGTTACCTACTTACTTACCTATCTACCCAACGTAGGGACAAATGCATACAGTAGGTAGGTAGGTAGGTAGGTAGGTAGGTAGGTGGGTACTCAGTCACTTGGCAGCATTGCACCGTATCCTTGTTTGAACCGATGTTTGTTGTTAAGCTATCATCTTAGCTCCTATGGAATCAAATCTTCGAAATACACGTCGCAGTATGATATCTTTACAGCCCCCGGTCATGGCCAGTACTTCCCTGCCATAGAATCTGTACGCGAAACTCCGACACCCGTCAAACCCTGCGATATTTTCATGCTTGTACTTGTGCAGTCTACCCGTTTGATAGATACGTGGTCATTTCACGCTAATCCGGCCGTAAATCGCAGTCCAGCTCGATTCTTGTTGACAACGCCACTGTGCGAACGCGAAAACCTCTTCTCCCAGGAGCAAGTTTGCCACTGGGCACGAGGCAGGTGAGATACTAAAAAGGCAAATCGCATCATGGTCTCTTTGGCATAAGACCAAAGACAAACCCCTTTCATGGACCCTCGCAATGTAACATGAATAATAAAACGAGTAGTACGATAAATCAGCAAGGGCGATTCTGACCTTCCGCCTCACTTCCTCCAGGGCCAAATCGACCCAGGTAGTGTTGGCAAGGTGTAAGAATCGGTTGCGGCCCTTACTTCAATTTGGTAGACTGATCAGCTCAATCGGAACCAAAGTATATGAAGATGAAGTTAGATCATTCCCCCGGGATGCCTGTTATTCGCCATGCTTGGTGGCAGCGGAGGCGGGCCAGTGGGAATCGGGGGGCTGTTGTGCGAAATTCGTGCTCGAGAACTCAGGCCGAAACCGTCGCTGGTAGCCTTGCGAAGTCTCGGTCGAAACCCTTCAGGTCCATCATCCCGGGGAGAGAGCGGGCGACGGTCTTCGTTGCTGATGATTGTGTTCGCCGCGTCCGTTGCTGTTACACCTTCGCTCCTTCGTGCCAAGTCACCTGCCATATTCTTGCGGCGAGGGTTGATGGGCGGCAGAGGCGGAGCAGTATTGACACGTAAAGAAGGTGCCGAGGCCGTGTTCGCCACATGGTTCTTCGACATCTGCTCAAATGTCTCGCGGGTCCGCATTATACGCCTCGTGGCGGAATCGGCGTCATCTCCTTGCTGTTGTGTCGATGGAGAACGTGATGCGCCCATCCCGGGATATCCATGCGGCGAAGAGGCGCCACTCATAGGGGACATGGGTGATGGCTGGTCTGACTCAAATCCAGAGCCGTGTGGAAAGGGGAGGCCAGGCGATGTGTCTTGAAATCGGTTGAAGCGACCAGGAGATGCATTGCCGCTGGCGTGTGATTGTGGAGACATGTGAGGTGATCGCTTCATGTCCACCCCCATGACACCGGGAGATCTCATTGTTGAGCCTTGTCGAGGCATACCGTGTGGCCCCATCAAGGGCCCTGCCTGCGCTTGGTGCTCCTCGTACGGCACAGATCCGTTTCGCAGACGTCCAGGTCGGCTGCCAGATCGGCCGCCGTTGCTCGTTTCCGATCCACTTCTATCTCTTTCGGATGGTGCGCGTGACCCGGACCGGGAGCCAGCTCCGGATCTGGATTCCTCAGTTGGCATGCGGCTGTAGGAGACGGGAGGGGGGCCCCTTTCGCGCGAAGCTGCCCTCGAGCCAGGTCGTGAAACAGACTGTGCGCTTGGAGCTCGCTCCCAGCTTGGAGGTTGCTTCATGGGAGCTTGGTGATCTCGAGCGGGCGCTGACTTGGGCGGTGCCTGGTATCGCTGCTGAACCTCCATCTCCTTCATCTTTTGAAGCTCTCGGCGGGCTTGTCGGAAGGCCTTCAGACCGGCATGTACAGTCTCGTCCTTGTCAGAAGATTGGCGATCATCTGATACGAATCCATCGTTGCTGTCAGGCTTCGGCTTGCCCTGTTTTGCGCCGTCGTCGAGTTCGAACGATGTCTGCCCCGGTGATGGAGAAGTAGGCCCGCTTGATGTGCCAAGACCTAATAGTCTCTTGGCTTTCATTTGACCTTGACTATCCTTGTCGGTAGCCCGGCCTCGATCGGCTAAGGAGCCACGGCTCGACTTGGACTTGAGGATTCCCAATGCATTTTGACGTGGAGGGGGAGGGAGTTCTGTCGTCGGGACTGGAGGAGGAGAAGTCTTCCCGGCATCAGACTCAACATACGAGGTAAGTCTTTCACGAACCCGTCGCGCGCCATCCGCCAGATGACGGGCAAACTCATCAACCTCTCCGTCTCCCTCCTCAACGTTGGACTTCTGGGTTTCCGTGGTTACAGGTGCTGCAAGTGCAGGTCGATCGAGAGAGGCCCTGGACAGCTGCGGACTGAGCTCACTATCTTCCATGGACATTGCCACACCGCTTTCGATGGTTTCCCAAGGACTAAAGGTATTCTTAGGACTTGAAGTCTCGGGCATCTTCACTTCTTCTCGCTCGGGAGGGAAGCGCGACGCCAGATCGGCGTCGTCGGGTGTATTGCCGTAAAACGACGATGCATTGCTGTCATGGCGTAGGTGATGGCGAACCATACCGCTCAATCCAGAATTGGGTAGGGTTGGTGAATCCTCGGGAGAATGATCCGTCGTGGCCTCCTTAGGATCATCCGCCCTATCCGAGAGGGAGAGCGGTGTTGGCAGTGCCGATCTTCGGAAAGCTGGATGCTCACGGTCAGCAGGCCGCTCAGCTGTGGCCTGGGACGTTGGTGCTTGGAGCTGTTGAGAGTGGTTGCTCAAACGCTGCTCCTCTTTTTGGTTGGACGAGGTTGAGATCTGGGCCTCTTCGATCACGGTCGGTTCAGGCTTGAACGCAGTCGAGTCGTGCTTATCAGATGGGCCGCGGTTGGGAAAGGATGATCGGGATCCACTTGTGAGAATTGAAACGTCCGAGTCTGTGCGAATTCGTTGAGAGGGCGTCTCGCGACCTTGCTGGAGCTGGATTTGACGTTGAGCATATCTCGACTCGTCGTACTGCTGGCTCGGCCTGTTGAACACGCCCATCGCTGTCGCTTTACCCCTATCATTGGGGTGTGGAGGAAGGGAGGTGTGCTCCCCAGTCTCACTGATAGGGGGACTCAGGGGTGGTGACGCCCCAAAAGAAGTTCGCTCCTCAAACCCCAGAAATTTGCTGTTGGGGTCAGCTGGGCTCATTTGCGAGGACATCATTGTTGGGGGGCTGAACGACCGCAGGTTCGGTGCGCTGGCCTTGGAAACAATGGAGCGACTGCTTGGAAACCGTTCGCTGAACGTAGCACTGGATGGAGATGGCACTGTTGGAGTTAGGTCTGGTGTCCGACTGCCAAGGGTTCGTCTCGAGAGCGTGTCTATCCTAGAGAGGGCGGAAGATTGCTGATCGTGCAAATCTTGGTTGAGGCCTTGTTCATACAGCCGGCGTGTCCGCATCACAGTCTTCTCGAGTGGCGGAGGACTGGCGGTTCCTGTCATGGTTACGGTGGGTTGGGACTCGTTGATAGAGGGCGTGGGTTGTGATATGATGGATGTAGCCGCTGTTGAGTTCCGAGCAGCAGAAGGAGCCGACGACGTGGTCGAACTAGTCTCCCGGCGTCGGTAGTAATCAGCTTGCGGTGGTGACTCTGGTCGTGAAGTCTCAGAATCAAAAGAGTTGCTCGGCTGTGGTTCATCCAGAGAAGAACGGCTCTCCTTTGTAGCTTGCCGCCATTTCTGGAAGGCGGACTGGGCCACATCATCGCCATAGAGTGCGCGCCCACTCAGCCCTCCGCTTCCAGCGGGAATCTTGTAAATCTTCTGCCGCCCACCAAACAAGTTGTTGCCTTCGGTGGGCTTGGCCCGTGACATGACGCTTCCTGATGTGGAAGTGGCATCATCTGATAGATAAGAATGAGTTCGAGCGAATGGGGGCACTCTGATCGACTCAACCTCGGCGATATCGTCGAGTCCAGCACCGTATCCAAAATCCATCATCCGAGACTGCCTTTTGGGGAAGAGAACGCTGTCATCGCTCGCCTTGCCGAGTATAGAGCTTGGGTCATCTTGCTCGCGCAGCATAGAAAACCGAGCCGAAAGACCAGTCATCAACAGACTTGTTCTGAAATCATCGGTGGAAGGAAGGGCAGAAGACAAATCGAGCTCCTTTTTCGGCTCCTCTTCTTGAGACTTTTTGCTCTTCCCAAACATTCGAAAAGGGCTAGAGTTGTCTGAATCGGTTGAAGGCCTAGAGGCGGCCACCTCTTCCTTCGCCGCCTTCTTTCTTCCTCGGAGACGGTTCATTTTCGATAAGTTTTGCTTTATATGCCACCAAATAAAGAAGGGTTGTGGTTGTTATGTTCGTCTGGACGGGTCCGCGGCCATTAATGTTGCTGAGAAATGCGATCGAGTAAACGAGTGACAGGCCGAGATCCAAACGCGGCAGAGGATAGTCCTAAGATGTCAAATTTTAGCCTCATCGCATCCCAACATCATTGACCCAGGGAGAATGGCTAGGAACGGGTGAAGAGAAGTCTGCGAGGTATCTCGAGACTCATGGACCGCGGATGGCAGAGGGTTTGAAGGATAGAGGTATGTTAAGTCCAATTGGGCAGGGCATCATCGTACCTGTACAATCACTGCAATCTAGAAACGACACAGAGGAGTGGAAGAGGTGTCAAGCCGGCATGAACCAAATCCGCATCGATGCGAAACAGATGCCGAACGGGAGAAGGGTTGCCGCTGATTCCCCACGCAATGTGCGCGACGGAGTGACTCGTATCTGGATCGCAGGCAGGTTGTGTCGTCGTAACCGGGCCGTGGTCGAGAACCAGGCGTGGTTCGTTCCGAGGCACTAGGAGCAGTTGTTTGCTACAGGCCAGACGAGCGGGTGACGGCAGGAGGGAAGATGCAAGAGGAAAGGAGGGCGAAGGCGTGCCAAACGGGATTGGATCGCCAGACTCGAAGAAGAAAGGGACGTGATTGAAATGTAATCGGGTTGAGGGACGAAAGAGCGTGTCTCAGAAGGGGTGGAGGAGGAGACAAAGTAATGTCGGCGGGGTCACTCCAAGGTGAGATCGGATCTGAAGGGAGAGTGAGAGTGAGCGAGAGCGTCGAGTGGGTGTGTAGGTGGTGACTGTGAAGAGAAACAGGCCGATCTCTGTGTGTGTTGAGATGGAGACGGGATGTTGAGCAACGCTGGAAGAAGCGGGAGAGGGACGAAAGGGAATGGCCAGGAACAGGAACATGAACAGGAACGGGAACAGGAACGGGAACGGCAGATGATAACTAACCTTACCGTACGTACCGTTCCGTGCCAGCTAACCGACCAGGGTTTTGACGGGACGAGAAATTGGCGACGGCGATGAGGGGGGTGGGATTGGATTGGATGGGATGGGATGGGATGGGATGGGATGGAGCAATATCTTGCCTTAGTGACAGCGCCGCCTGGGCAGTTTGGGCTGGGCACACATGTACATAAGGTAGGTACCGGGGGATGTGATGTGGAGGACGGAGGCACAGGGACACAGGGGCACAGGACACAGGGACACAGGACACATCCCGGACGGAGGACACAACCACAACAGGGAGTTGGGCGACGGCACTACAGCATGCAAAGCCTGGGAGGGATTCCACTTGTGGACCCCTGCGCGCTGGGCCTCATGAGCTGGCTCAATGGTGTATCCGTAATCTATCCATACTATGTGCATGCAGTATCCGTACTCCGTACCATGGCGGTACCAAACACAGCGTGGCAGAGGGGATGCTGTGCGAGGTATCTACCAAAGGTACCTGCCCGTTGTGCAATGGAGCAATCGCGTGGTTGTTTATTTGTTTTTTTTTCCTCTCGTGTGGTTTTCTTCTTTTGGCTGCCACGCTGCTCCTTTTCCATGCCTCGCTGGCGCAAGTACTACCTTAGGTAAGGTATACAACCAGTAGTACCTGGTAGGTAGCCGCAGAGCCAGTGTCGCGTAGTATCCTCCGTCGTCAAGTCGATACAGGATGCATGGCGCATCGCAGGAGTCAGGGGGGAGAATGGATGACACGGCCCATACGGCTCCCTGTCGGTCTTGTCGCCTGTTGTGGACGTTCTGGTGCTTCTGGAGCTCTGGCAGGCAGTCTGGCAAGCAACCAGAATGGGAACTGGGAACATGCAAAATGCAAAATGCAAAGATGGGACGGGTGGTGGTGGAGAGAGATGGCGCATGGGATGAACGGCGCTGCTGCGGGAACGCCAGGGGTGTGCTGTTGCGCCACCAATCAGGCTGGGGGTCCAGAAAGAGCCACAGGGCAAAAGGGCGCAAGGAGGCAAGAGGTACAGGCGTCGTACCTCCCTATCCCTGCTACGACGCTACCTGAGATGCTAAGGCGGGTGGGCGGCCTGAAAAGGCACGTACGTGGAAGGGGGAAAGAGGCGCCAGATGGTGCGGCAAGGGAGAAAGAACTAACAGTACTATGTAAGGAAGGAACAAGCTGTCGGTACGGACTGTGGGTTAGTACCGCGCAGGTACTGTACGGATGCGTTGCCCAACATCCATTTCATCAGAGAGAGAATACACTTCTGTCCCAATGTGCACAAACGCTACCACCTTACCTACCACCTTACCTACCTAGGTACCTACCTACCTACCTACCTAGGTACCTGCCTACCTACCTAGTCGCCGTTGTTGTCTTTGTATGCCATACGTGTTTATGTGTGCCCGGTGCCAAACGCACACGTCCTCTCCCTCGCTTATGCAGGAACAATGCAGATGCACATGCAGGTACATTTTGCCCCCTTCGGCAGGCCCCGCGTCGTGTGCAAAGCTGCCATACGAGATGGTCGTGATTGAAACCTGCCTTGCCTGCCAACCATCAACCTCCAATCAACCACTGCAACCCTCGCTCCTGTTTCGGTGAGGGCCTCGCGGAAAGGGGCTCGCACTGAGCTTCGCCATAGGACAAGTTGGCACAGAGTCGGTGTACATGCTGTGCTGCACATGGTCGTGTGCCGTGTTGTGTCCCCCAATCTCGAGCTCTCCATCCGTGTGTCCATACATAGTACATGGTTATTTGAGGATTCCGCGGATCGACCGTCAGGCACGAGCCACCCCGGTGATCAGTTGCCTCTTGTGCCGCTGTGCACGTGTTGAGCAAGCTCGAATTGCCCGGCGTGCCGCACCACCGGATATCTCGATCGCGACTGTACCCACAATCACACTCCCTTGTCCAACTCTGTCCGACCCTGGGCAGCCTGAAGCTGCTGGCTGTTTTACAATGCTTGTCCGCGTCTTGCCATGCATGTGCATGTACAGCTCTGTTGGTCCTCAATACGTCGGGGGCCATGGACTGAACCTGCGCCGCGATACAATGTGCGTGCAGCATGCAGCGTCAAGTGTCGCTTATCCTACTCAAGAGCACGCCGAGTCCGCGCGTGTCTCACATCCGAGAGCCACTTAGTGATCAATGGGCGGGAGCCCAGATACATACATGGTACTCCGTACGTAGGCAGATCAAATCCATCACAGCATCGTTGCTTCGCCTTCTATTCCGATTTCACGTATCGGCGGCATGGAGCTACCACAATTGCCAATCGGGATACTGTACCTATGACGGTAGTAAAATTTAGCTATCGATATGGGGCAATGGCGTGTACAATGCCAGGCAGTGTGTCTACTTTGTCTCGCTCGTTACTCTACACCACGCTATTTTGTTCGAGGACACTATGGAGTACGGTACATACTAACACATTACTAGGTGAGATCTACATTGTCCCATACGAATTGAGCACACATGCTTCATTAGATGTCGCACGACGGGCGCCTCGAGCGTTTGGATGTGAGGACATGCCGTCGTCACCTTGCAGCCGCGGCGCCTCTACGAGCTCCAACAGCGGGCACTATGCGGAGTACTGGATGGAGAATATGGCCTGCCAATGCTAGCGTCGAGATACCGTTTGGCTAAGCTCCAATGGCTACATGGAGCCTATGGGCTGTGGTCGTACCCGCATGGGAGCATTAGGACATGCAGTAAACGGACGAATAGTCTCCCTTCAGCTGTCCTGTCAGCTCGTTTGGTCCAGAGGTCCAGGGGGGGGCTGTGAGAGCCTCAACCAGTGAAGGTGCAGGCCCCGCAGTCGCCACTCCAAGTCATGAGTCGTCGATGGTGCTATTTGTGCAGTACTGTACTACAGTATATACCAGTGGAGGCACGTCTCTTTTGGTACCGCCACGGTAGAGGCCTCAGCAAGGCTATTCCCTGCCAGCTGTCAGTTTAGCGTCCTGATTCGAGATTCCGCCTTGGGTACGCTATCATCAGCATCACTGTATGGCGTACCGGCAGTACTCGGCTGGATCCCATCCTGCCAACGATGCTTGCTGTCAAGCACCAAAGCACCGACATCTACATTGTATAGTAGTCGCGCATGTCTTGATACGGCGCTGATCATTATTGCTCGGTTCAACTTGACTAGGTCTCACAAGGTAAAGCAAGCCCTCCCCCCCCCCCCCCCCTGCAGCATGTGCCAACCATCCCGACATACCCTACATCATCCTTTGCATTGGGCAAGTCTTATTCCTGGTCCATGGTGTCACTTCCTCCGCTTCCGTCCAATTGATTCTTCTCCTTGTCCCTTGTCGTAATTACAGTGCTGGACTCTGCTGGACTCTCAAACCAATGGCCAGGATTCTCCTCTTGCCCGCCGATTGCCTCAACCAAGGCAATCAATCAAGCGAGCAATCAACATGCAGAAGCGATTGACGCAAATAGTTACAACCCTGTCCTTGCACGCGCCAATCCCTCCCTGACATATTGCACGTATGTACAGATTACATTGAGCTGAGGGCGGGTGGGATCTAATCCCGCCATGGTATACTATGCAAGCATTCACTGCCAGATTGCCTATGCTTTCCTTTGCGGGCAAATATGGTGGAAAGAGAGGAAAGCCCAACAGCCGAGCGGAGCTCGTGGCCTTGATTTAGCGACGCACCAGAATGAGTGTGCTAACAACTAAATTCTGGCGGTCCCACCCCACATGCAAGCCTCGTAGTCCACAGTTGGGGCTGTCAGTCAGCCAGCAGCCCCTTGAAGACAAATTTCTTCAAAACCGTCTCGGGTTCAAGCCTACCGAGATCCTCGCTGACAGAATGTTGGATCACTGTCCCCGTGAGCGCCTGTGGGTGGTACAGTATCTCATCTACCTACTATGTAAGGTAGGTAGGTACAGTAGATACCCGAATACGCTGAGTTGCCTAGCTGGAGGGTGTTACCTCATCAACACTCAAGCCAGGAGCACATCGGTTACCCGAAGGTTATAGAGGAGGGCAAACGTAGCATCTGGCTACTTTAACCTTTCTTATTGCTTCCTTGCCTTTCCCAATTCACCCTTTTTGTCCCTGTGCAGGCATCCGACGGGCCATGGACGGTTCTTCCGCGAGCCAACCAGAAGCCTGTTCCTGACGCTAATCCACCCCGAGACTAGATGTCTCCTGGCACGACCCTTAGCTGCATTAGCCGTGGGGATGAAAGGTGGGGTATTTGTAATGGTGAAAATTGTACTGATACTACTGATGTATCCGCAGTCGCACTTTTTTTTTGGGGGGGGGGAGAGGGGGAGAGGGGGCAACGGGAAGCCTCCGCATCCATGAATCTGACTGATCGCCATTCCCACCGTCTGCTTGCCCAATTGCCTCGCAAGCCGCGACGATTCGAGCAGTGCCTGTTTCTTCCGAGCGAGATGCGGATCGAGTGCCGTGTCCGTGTCAGCCTCAGAAATGACCGAATGCCTGGCCCTTGCATGTGCCGTTGCTTGTGCCGTAGCACTGCCATGGCAGGTACAGTACTCCGTATTGTGCGAACGGATTACGAGTAGCCAACTTCAACTATTCTGTACAGATTACAAGCCTCGAGATTCCAAATGGCCTGGCTGGTCACGCAGTCATATCATCTCCAGCCCAGCCCAGCCCAGCCCGGCCCAGCCCAGCNNNNGGGGGGGGGGGGGGGGTTTATTGGCACTAGCCTCGGCTCCTGGAGAGGGCAATTCAAACCGCCATATGCCCCCATATGCCCTCCCCCCCGGAAGGAGCTCCGCTCTGGCAGCAAGGAGGTCAGTGGAAATCCTCTCATCTGGTCGAGGATCGCCATACAGGCTCAGGCTTGCTTGTCACGCCTGTGTAGCGGCTGGCTGGCCCTGGCTGGCCAGCATGCTAGGTAATCGCGGACATTCCAGGCTTCTTCCATGCTGGCAACCCGCAGTCCATCCCTGTGCCTACGTCACCTCGCGATCTTACTCATGGTGTACCATGCAAGGTATCTGTTACGTTCGGAGCGCCATGGACATGACTACCTACTTAGTAGGTAGGCAATCCGATCCATCAGCCACGAGCTCATCTCACCTCAGATGAGCCACGACGCCATTCTCCGGCGGACTGCCGGAATTATGAACCCCCCTGCCGCATTTGCAGGGCTTGACGCTCAACGCTGGACCGCACGCGACGCATCCATGAATGGTAGGGCCTTGGGTGAATCCCTCGACCCGACACGCCGGCTCCCAAGCCTCCTTGGCACTAGCCGGCTCCATCAGGTGCGATTGCCGCCCGCCGCCGCCGCCGCCGCCGGCGGCGGCCTGGGCTGGCAGCCGAGTTGTTTAAACGGCCCTCGGTGTTTCCAAGATTGAGCTCTGAGACTGCCCATGAATGATAGTGTGTGTCTACTCTCGCAACTTGCACCCATTTTGTGCCAGTCTGCGGGAGCTAATCAGGTGGCCAGAGCTGCTGAAATTCTCCTGTTGGCCAGGTCAGGGGCGTTGGTGCGTGCTGGCTCGACATCACAAAGCTTGTGCAAGCTTGCATTGAGCCATCCGTCGACTGCAATCTCCGGGTATATTTGGCCGTACTATAGATAGCATCTACGACGTGGATGCCTAATAAGTGGGCAGAACCACCGAGGTTGGCTCGTAATGATGAGCCCTATAACCTGTCATCTGTACAGCGTGCGTGCACTGTCAACAGTGTCTCGATGCCGCCGTTTTCCTCCACTGATAATTTAGCATGTGTACGCCGGGGGAGCCCTGACGACATCGACGTCACCTTTCTATCATCTCAATATCTTCACGGCATTCGCCTGCATGACAAATGACTTGTGAATCCCGCCTGCTTGCACAGATCAGTGGGCTAAGCTCAGCGGGCCTACAGCTTACACGTCACATCTGGTTGGTCTCGGGGAGGGCGCGGAGAGCGTTCGAGACCACAAAAAGAATGCATGTGGCGCGTTGACCAACGGTTTGTCGATGCCAAAGAATGATGGTTGAACTTGCATACCTGCATACCTACCTACCTACCTATCTAGGGGATAGTACTTCCACCCAGCCGCGTCATGCGCAGTTGGAAAATGCTACGCGAGTAATTGCAAGAGTGGAGGAGCAGCCAACGACATGCCGGACGGCGTTTGCTTTGGGCTCTGGGCGTCGTCGTAAAGATGCCACAGATGCGAGAGCCGGATCAGCAGCCAGATCAAGGTTCCGTGTGGATCTCGAGGCACGCGGCATGATCCGTGCCATCGGCCCCGGCGGCTGCCTGCGAGTGGTTGGCCGAGACGGCAAAAACACAAGCCGTGAGGCCGTGCCGTCCGGCAGCGCCCGGGGACAAGTCTCCGGCCCGGGTTTGCAGGGAAGACGGTGGCGATTGATGCTGCTGATCTTGTACCAGACGGGGGGGGGGGGGGGAATTGGCGACAAGCTGGAGACGGGAGACACGGCTCATCACAAGCCGACGAGCAGAAAGCCTCCTTATCCAGACAGGCGTGTCGCACATATGGCCGTTTGCGAAGCTGTATGGTTTGGTGTCCGTGGGTCCTCGGTCTTGGCCTCGTGACGGCATACCGCACGTTTGCGATCTCGACTCCAGAACCCGAAGTTGGCTTGGCGAAATATCTTTCCGGGTCTTGCTCCAGTTTGGTTGATAGCCTGAGACTGATGTGATGGCCCGTCAGAGATTGAGTGTGTAATCAAAGCACCCATGCATGATGGGATGTTATGACAAAACCAAGGACAATACTATTTGATCGCCAATTCTCAACAAAGAGCTGCGAGGAAGGTTCGTTAAACAAGCGTCAACAGACCGCCAGTTGATGTTAGGAAACCGTTGACAACAGTTCCTATGTAGCATAATTCCATGCCTTCAATCTTGCTGCTGGTCCACGTCCAGAGACCACGTATAGTATATGTGAGTCGTTGATGAGAACAAAGTCACTGCATCTATCTGGACCGGTGGGTAGAGGTTTGTGAAGGTTTAGGTCAGAACCTTGCTCAAGTCTATACTTGCAGTAAGAAAGGACCGTAACAATAAAGGCAACCAGGTGTACTAGCCATTACTCTGAGGTGTCGGATTAATTTGCAGATAACGGGTCTCCTGAGGAGAGTGGTAGAGGTGATAAAGCCCTGCTCTTTTGATCTTCTACCCCTTTCCCAAGTCACAGCCTCTCAGTTGTTTCCACGATGTTTGGCGTGATGGTATAGGCCTTAGTGAGGACACTGTAAAAGTGATCTGCCATCTCGTACTGGCATTTCACAAAGTTGACATATCTCAAAGCTGCTAAATGACCTCTTCCCAGCTCAAAAAAAAAACATCTGGATTTGAGGAAAGCCAAACAAAATCAGATTTGAGAAAGCCGTGTCCATGGATGTCTTCCACCTCCAGCTCGGGCTAAATCGATCACCATAGTACACTTTGTGGCGCCCATCATAGTTGGGGCTTCTTGTAGATGGCGAGTTGAGGATACAATTACTGGCATTGCGGCTCGGCTCGATACTGCCTAGTCATAGCAATAATCTGATATTGGTCTTACAACAGCCGCAAGGCCAAATCATTAAAATCGAGATCCCATTAGTTCCATCTGTGTCAAGCCTGCCACAGCCTATTGCATAACCGTAGCAGTAGAGGCTCGGCTCCGACGCTTAGAGGTCTATCCGAGATCCAGTTCATCAGATTCATGATCTTGGAAGGACTCGCTGTGGCTTCGTTGTAGCAGGCAGTGAGTACCAAGGACACGTTTGTGACTACCTACAACCAGTTCAACCATTTGTTGCTAACATGGGTATTCTTTCTCTCTGTTCATCTTTGCCGCCAATTGTCCCGAATTCCTGGGTTGAGGGTGTCATGACGGCAATAAACTTGCAGAACAAGGCACATCCGTTGCAAAAGGATTTCTTGCAACCCATCAATAGAATACCGGGTTCTTACTAAACTTTCTACAAACGGGAACCCGAACTTGGACAAGCTCATCTCTATGCTAGTTGTTGAGTATCTCTAAAGGAAAGAGTGGGCAAAATGGGATGGACTTATGCTAGGTGTATAATGGCTAGCAAATCATGAAGCAAGCTGAAATGGGAAGTCGCTGCGTTTGAGGAACAAACCTCTCATGTCGCACTACGGCAGAGTCGCCGAGGTCGAGCGTGTTTCCCTTTGGATTGTACAGAAGCCGTCCGTTTGTGGAGGAGAAGTTGGGGAGAAGAGCTGAAACATAAGTTTGTCTTTCTCACAAAGGCAAAACAACGGGGAGCTCTAGCTCCCACCGTTTCGAACCCACCAGCTCATTTTAGCTCATGAAAACGCTTGCTTATGAAACTGTGCTCCTCAACTCCTCCAGAGAGTCCCTGGATCCTGACCGTCTCTCCCTTATCGAGGCTAAGCAATATCAGTCATGGATTCTCGCCCAGATGGGAGAGTGTGTGGGTCTACAGGAATACTTGCAAAGAGCCAAGTTTCGGTTCACTTTATACACGATGTATACGATGTATATGCTGATTTTCTATCTGCTTTGTAGGTATGCGATATAGGTACAAAGTCATAGCTATTGTCGAGTACTGTATCTACCGATAGGCCGGACTGGTGATCGTCCTGCCCTGTCGTCAAGTTGGACAGCGACGGTATCGTATACTGGGCTGGGTGCTCGAGAACAGATTCAAGAAGAGGAGCCGGACCCTGTGTGGCCTCACCGTTACAGTAGCACGGGCATGACTCGAGCGGACAGAGCAGCAGTGAGCGTACCAGTATCCGGCGGCGGGCTGATGCAGTACAATACAGTACAGTAAAGAGTGGCGTTGACAGACTTACCACGATCGGCCTAGCTTCCGATCCGACGTGCAACGAAACGGCTCAGGGAGTGTTGCAGTGCAGTAGGGATGCATCTGGGTACGGTGAGTCGTGGAGTGGAATAGGACCCAAGGAAGCTCGAGCGCCCGAGGGCCCGAGGGCCCAAGGGTCCAAGACTTTGACGGAATACAGAAAAAAACAAACAATTTGGGGGGGGCATATGTAAGCGAGGTGCTCGAGACGGACGTTTGATGCCAGATGTCCAAGTGACGCATGAAAGACGCGCAATACCCTCTCTGGCCGCATTGCAGTGACTGCCAACCTGGCTTCTTCTACATGATGCCTCGCAGCGAGTGAGGAGTCGGGTCAGTGAGGAGGTGCGCAAGCATCAGGCACCGGGCCACGAGGATGGGGTGAATGTGGATGCCTGCCCAAAGGCCAGGCAGGCAGATGGGCAAGTTGACTCGATGGCGTTGTTCGCTACCTATGCAACTTGCCTGATCACTGCAATGTCCATCAAAGACGGACGTTCTTGGCTGTCCATCACGAGCAGCAGCAGCAGACGAGCCGGGTCTTACTTGAGATGGAAGATGAATGGATGATGGATGGATGCATGACCACCTCGAAGCTCCAGATGACCTCAGGACCGACCAGGACCCCTACAGTAAGTGGCCCACCTCACCTCACCTCACCTCACCTCACCTCATCTCACCTCACTGTCCCACAGCGGCATCAGCACCCCCAGACCCCCCCTAGCTTAGCGCCCGCGTGCCCCGCCCCCGCTGACGCTGACGCTCTACTTACAGTACCTTACCTACTGTACCAGCCTCCATTACTGTACTCTGTACTGTCCATGTCCAGTACCTCCACATTAGCCTTTATCCTCTACAGCCCGCAAGTTACAGTCCATTACAGACGGCTGCGTCGGCAAGCCCTCCAATTCACCTACGTGCAGCATCGTCATCATCCTACCTACCTGGACTACCTGGACTACCTGGACTACCTAGACTACCTACCTACCCTCTTGTCATTCTCCCCCCCAAACCCAACTCCTTTGTACCACTTCCAACCTACAAACATCTAGACTACCTGGCTACCTACACACTACAGCTTTCGACTTCACATCTCGACACTCCCCCGTCTCTTTGCGACTCGCCGTCGCCCGCTGTCGCAACCATGTTCGACATCCTCCCCATGATCCTCTCGTAAGCGAGCTGCTCCTCTCAGTCCCTCCATCCATTCATCCACCCGTCATATATGATGATGATGATGCCCTCACATGCTCTCACGTGCTAACCCTCTCTGCTCTCCTAGCTCCGTCGCATCCTATCTCTTCCCCATATTTGCTTCCTACAAGGCCCTCAAGACCTCCGACCCTGCCCAGCTGACGCCCTGGCTCATGTACTGGGTAGTCTTTAGCTGCTTCCTCCTCATCGAGAACTGGGTCTACTTCATCGTCTCATGGTTCGTACTCTTCCAGGCGCCCACTCACTGCAGCCGCCTACTCACCTTGCGCAGGATTCCCTTTTACGGCTACTTCCGCCTCCTCTTCCTTCTCTACCTCATCCTTCCCCAGACACAGGGCGCTCGCCTCATCTACGAAGAGAAGCTCCACCCATTCCTTGAGGAATACGAGTCCCAGATCGACAACTTCATTGCCACCGCCCATGACCGCCTCGCCGACGCCGGCATTGCCTACCTGAAGCTCGCCATCGAGGCCATCAAGACCAAACTCCTCGGCCTCCCTCCCTCGCAGCCCGAGCCCCAAGCCCCTCGGACGTCTGGCGCCGGCCAGAGTTACACTCACTCCCTGCTCTCGCGGTTTAGCATCCCGGCAGCCAAGTGGGCCAACCCCTCCGCCAACCCAGGGTCCGACTTCTACAGCCTCCTCTCAAGTGCCGTCACCGCCGCGACCAGCGCCGGAAGCGGTCTGGCCGGCGCCGGCGGCAGTAGCGCTGGGAACCGTGACGTCGGCAACTCAGGTGCCCTGATCCCGCCCCACCTGCGCGACTCGACCGACAAGATGTCCTTCATCGCCGCCCAGCGAGACCGCCTCAACATCATCCTGTCGGCCCTCGACCGCGAGGCCCGGGAGCTGCAGCGCACCGATGATGACCCGACCCAGCGCCGGCCTCCCTCCATGGCCTTTGATGGCTCCGAGGATGCTGGAACCCCGCGACGGGCCTCGGGTGGTCTAGGCGCCTGGGTCGGGCTCGCCAAGAGTCGCAGCGAAGCTGATTTTGAAAAGATTGATGCCGAGAGCGGCGCAGAGGACGAAGGACCGGTCCGGCAACGCAACACTGGCGGCGGCGCTTCTACATACTCAACGTGGACACCTTGGGGATGGGGTGGGGGAGGAAGCAGTGGTGGAAGCGGAGGAGACGATACTTCTGGAGGCCGGAGCTCTGGCGTGCAAAGGTAGGCGTCTTTACTGCGAGCTGGTCTGACTGGATATTGGGATTGGCGACTACTCTTACTTACCTACCTATGGCTATGCTTTACTGCTACACCTCAAAACTGAGGATTCTCCGCTGCGACTGGGTTGTGCGCTCGGCCATTCACCATCAGCCAGCTGGCTGGGAACAACAAGGGATCGCCGACGGAAAAGTTATGCTATTGTTACAAGGCGCGCCGTACTGTAAGCTGGAACAGGTTCTATACCCTGGATAGCTCCAGATTCGACAATTGCACATGCTTAGCCCTAGGCCAAACGTTTCGCTAGTTCAGGCACCCGTCTTCGCAGTCATCGGGTTTCTCCACGATCGTACTCGTGCGATTCGCAAGTCGCCTGCTTTGCGATCTAATATACAAACACTGGCCTCGTGCCGCCCCGTACTGTAAGGGCGTTGTTGAGCCCAGGTCCTCTCCTATCATGGTTTATTTGGACCGCGTGTAAGGGTAGGCCACCTCGACCTCGCCCTTGAGGTACCACATGGTTCTCTTCTTCTTTGTCGACACGTGCTCCACCCAAACCTGCTCGAGGTGCTGCTTGCGGAACCACTTGAGGAAATGGGGATCCCAGAGCTCGGATGCGATACCGAGGTCCTTGCAGCAGCGCATCAGTGCGTTGGACTTGCAGCCCTCGACGGCCGAGGGAAGCTGGTCGGTGCCAAAGAAGTTGTTCTCGCCCTGGGATTGGGAAACGAAGCTAGAGAGAGAAAAAAAGAATCTCGGATGAGTATATAGAAAGTGCCAAAAGCGGGTTCAGTAGTGCAACGTACCGTCCGTCAACAACCAGAGCGTACTCGCGCGTGACGATTGACTCCCCGACCACGGGCTCTCCCCGCGGGATCAGGCTCCAGCCCATGGGCCCAAAGACCTCGTTGAGCCTGCGACGGTACCGGATCTCGGGCAGGTAGAGGATACCGTCGGGCTTGACCTGGATATCTTCCAGGGCCAGTGGCTTCGTGAGGGCCTCGTACTGTTCCTGGGAGACTGGCAGCAGCCCGGCGCCGTAGAAGCTCTGGTCCCATGGCACGTCCGTTGCCTCATCGCGCTTCGAAGAGCCGTGGGCATGCTTCTGGTTCACAATCGTGCCCGTCGCCCATTGCGCACTGATTGGGGGGTTCAGCTTCGTCAGGCCGCTCAGCAGCGGCGTTGCTTGCTGGTAGACCGAGGTCGCGGGCTTGATTGGTGCTTTGGGCAGTGGCTTCTTCGGGTAGGGCTTTGGTACTGGCTGAGATTTCGCCCACGGCTTGTTGGCTTGGGTTGCTGATGAGGTGTCTGCTGGCTCCGTGGGAGAGGCTTCATTCGTTGAACTCGAGGATGGAGCTTCGCTTGGCTCTGTCGTGGAAGCAGTGGAGGATTCGGTGGAGTAGCGGGCGATGGAGGCAACACGGAGCCTGGGGGCGGCAGAGCGGCCCCTTCGGAGGGCGAACATGATGATATTGAGAGGGGAAGGAAGTTGTCGCACAGCCTTGCTGGTTCGTCGTTCACCAGCTCCGGGGTATGAAGATTTGGACGGGTTGATGGCGGCTTTCTTTTCGTTATCCGGAGGAATAGAAGGGCCGGGCGCATCATGGATATGCACAGTACGAGACCAAACGGTGGTGCTCGTTTCTAGACGTAATCAGATCCAAGGGACCGCCATGTATATGTATATCCTACAGGGATAAGTAGCTGGATACAGCTCTTGGAACAACAACACAAGTGATATCGTACATTTCCTGCCCTATAATAGAGAATCCTCTTTCTATCAAGAATCCTTGGAATCCGTCCGCTTGTCGTTTTCGTGCAGCTTCCAGCACCGTTTGAAATCCTCCATCTGTCGCACTGTTAGTTGATGCTCACACTTTGCAATCCTGCCCATGGTGGAAAGCCGTCGAGGAGCCAGGACCGCTCTGAGCCTGGCCCGTTCTGAAATCGCAGTGATTGAGCCGGCCTGTTGGACAGACAGTAGAAACGACGATTGGAACGGCTCACCTCAGCAGCGCAAGCGCGCCAGTCTCTCTTCTCCCAGTAGCAGTCAGTCATCTTTGAATTCTCATCTGGGAAGACAACCCCGTCAGCATCCGCGTCCCTAGACTCGTCCCGGGGAGTCCATTCGGGCGCTTACCTGCACAGCCAGTGCTGTAGATGCGCTTGTCCCTACATTTGCCAAATAGCCTCAGGTGTTAGCGGCTGCGTAACGCGGTGGGACGTGCAAGGAAGAGATCGATAGGCTTCGAGGTACCCACCATTCGTCCGGCTCATCATCCTCCGCCTCGGCTGCTGTCTTTTGCGCGTCGCTTTCCTCTTTGGACATTGTTGAGGCACCACTTGCGGCTCGGGCCCCAAAAAGGTTAATTGCTTTTTCCTTGTCTTTGAATTTTTTGTTGGTGGTGGTTGAGACGTTGGCTGGAGTAGAAATAGTGGTGTGAGTGGTGTGAGTGAGTGAGTGAGTGAGTGAGTAAGTGAGTACTAAGAGAGAGAGAGAGAGAGAGAGAAGGGCCAAGTTGGTCTAGGCGGTGATCAAGTGACAACCTTCAACTACAACCACCATAATTGCCCCGGCATCATGTCGTCGCGCAAGCTCAACGTGCTTGTCTACACAGGTCAATATGCCCCAATTGCCCTCTCCGAGTCCGAGTTCCTTTCTCACGCTTGCGTCAAGGCATCGGCACCACCGTCGAGTCTGTCCGCCACTGCATGTGGTCTCTCCGCCGCCTCCTTTCGCCCAACTATGCCGTGATCCCCATCACTGAGACCGTCCTGCTCCGGGAGCCCTGGGCAGCCACCTGTGCCCTGCTCGTCTTCCCCGGCGGCGCCGACCTGGGCTACTGCCAGGCCCTCAACGGTCCCGGCAACCGGCTCATCGGCGACTTTGTCCGGCGCGGGGGCGCGTACCTGGGATTCTGCGCCGGCGGCTACTACGGGAGCCAGCGCTGCGAGTTTGAGGTCGGCAACAAGCTGCTCGAGGTCATTGGCAGCAGGGAGCTGGCCTTTTTCCCGGGGACGTGCCGTGGTGGCGCCTTCAAGGGGTTCGAGTATCGCAGTGAGAAGGGCGCCAGGACGGTCAGGCTCAAAGTCAACCAGGGTGCCTTTGACGGAAAGGTTCCTGCGGATGCGCTGTCGTACTACAACGGAGGCGGAGTCTTTGTTGACTCCTCGAGCACCAAGGGTCGCAAGGTCGAGGTTCTCGCCACGTACGCGGACGAGCTGGACGTGGATGGCGGAGATGGAACGGCTGCTGTCATCGTCTGCACTGTAGGCAGTGGCAAGGCCCTGCTTACCGGGCCCCATCCCGAGTTGGTCTCCTTTTTCTCCTCCCTCTCTCCAAAGTTATCTGAATTGTGTGGTTGCTGACCGTGTCATCAGGTTCGCCGCTTTGAATCTCAACCCCCACCCCCAGATTCCAGGCTATGCCGAGCTGATCGACAAGCTGGCCGCCGAAGACAGGGCTCGTGTCGACTTCTTGAAGGCGTGTCTCGGCAAGATTGGTCTCGAGGTGAGTCAGGACGAGTGCGGCATTCCCTCTCTGTCTCGACTTCACCTCTCCTCTTCGAGCAATACGGGCGTTGCCGAGCTGCTCTCGTCCTGGGCGGACATTATTGACAAGGAGGACGGCGAGGAGTGGATCAGAGGCGAAGCCGACACCTTCCACATCCAAAATGAAGACACCATCTGGAGTCTCGACGGGCTGCAGCAGACGCTTACACAGGCCCATGGCGCCGACGACACGTCGCAGGGAATCACCGACTACAGCAAGGTTGTCAAGAAGATTGTCCCACACGAGACGTCTCCGCCCCATCCCAAGATTACGCCGCAGTTCAACCATGGTTTGTACTTTTCGAGCCTCAAGCGGTACCAGATGACGGAGCCTGGTGCTCAGGAATGGGGGAACACGCTCATGTACGGCGAAGTGTTGACGAGCACCAACACGATCCTCGAAAAGTAAGCCGCCGCTCATCCGCGCCCGCATCCTCCAACCCAACTCATCTAACCCTTGCAAATATAGGAACCCAAGGTTGACCGAACAGCTGCAGACAGGCTTCACTCTCACGGCTACTACGCAAGTTGCGGGTCGCGGGCGCGGTTCAAACGTCTGGGTCTCCCCAGCTGGCTGCCTCATCTTTTCCACCGTCATCAACCACCCTGCCCATCTTGCCGTGTCTCGCCCCGTCATCTTCATCCAGTACATTGCAGCGATTGCCATTGTCGAAGCCGTGCAGTCCTATGACATAGGGTATGAAAAGGTCCCAATCAGGCTGAAATGGCCCAACGATA
Organism: Pseudonectria foliicola; assembly: GCA_003693505.1. Taxonomy (NCBI): domain Eukaryota; kingdom Fungi; phylum Ascomycota; class Sordariomycetes; order Hypocreales; family Nectriaceae; genus Pseudonectria; species Pseudonectria foliicola. The sequence continues at coordinate 199,102 of QUZD01000007.1, read as the reverse complement.
TCTGTAAGTGCCCAGTCATTGTGACCGTTTCTGGAGATGCATGGCTGACTCGCCCCTAGACGCGCTTGACCCAACGAAGCCGAGAGACAACCCTTCCTACGTCAAGATCGGAGGCATTCTCTCCCAATGTCTATACTCCAACGGGTCCTACCAGATCATTCTCGGCATCGGTCTCAATACCAACAACCCACGGCCCACCACCTCGATATCCGACTTGCTCCCCCCCGGCGCCACGCCTCTGCATGTTGAGACCCTCCTGGCTCGGATTCTCACCCGTCTCGAGGTTGTTTACGCCCAGTTCCTCCGCGAGGGTTTCTCACGCGATCTCGAAACCAGGTACTACCGCTACTGGCTACACACTGGCCAAGCCGTCACGCTCGAGGCCGAAGCCGGCGTGAAAGCGAGGGTCCTTGGCATCACCCGCGACTGGGGCATGCTGAGAGCCGAGGAGGTGGATTCGAGTGGCAGGGGCACCGGCAGGATTTTGTCTCTGCAGAGCGATGAGAACAGCTTCGACTACTGGAAGGGATTGGTGCGTAAAAAGACGTAGAACGGGGGGGGGGGGGGGGGAGGCCACCATGGATAGCGTCTGGCTTGATGACTGAATGGATGGCGTCTGGTCAAGTTTGTCAATCAACATGTTTGGAAATTTGTGAGACGGCGTACTCCAATGTTAGTCAATGCTTGTTGGCATATACAAACAAGGCTTCATGATGTGTTTAAGTAGATCTGGCTCATACGTCTGATGAACATATCCCCCATAGTCTGCACATCACGAACCCCGATTCCGCCTATATAACCTACCACATTGCCCTCCAGTACGATGCTCGCCACGACTCGCCGTTTTAGAATAATCGCTCTTACTGACTATATTTCCAATGAGTTCACTTGCTATTCAAATGGACCGTCATTATGAGGCAGGGGAGAGCCCCAGCACTCTGCCGGTCTCGACTCAGCACCCATCGGATACACTCTTGTTTTGGAGCACAAGAAACGCGGATGAAGCTGCAGATCTGCCAGCCAACTCACATTCAGAGAAGTTGGCGCAAATGATTCTCGAAAGCAGCCGTCTGCGGGATGCGACGTTTTCGACCGACATGGAAAGCCCAAGGCAGGAGGATTCGGGAGCCTCGGGCATGGACATACTGCTCAGCTCGGATGTGATAGATTTGGGTGCCATTCTAGAGCCTCTAAGCTCGTCATTGCTGTCCACTCGACCAACAGAGGATTCCAGGCATACCTCAAGTGGTGATGGGGTAGATACGCTGCGGAGCCTCTTAGTGACCATGGAGACTATGAAACTCCCCCCGATTTTTTCGACGACGACGTCGGGGACTTATAGCGAGGAAACAAACTCTGAAAGTACTCTTTCTCTCGATATACTAGACTCGTCTCGGTCTCTCTGGAGCACACAAGATACCTTAGTATCTATGCCCTCGTCTACAGAAGCACCGACCCCCTCATCCTCCGCCACGGCGGCACCGCATTCGGACTGCCTTTCCAGTGGTGATGTGATCGGTGCCAGCGTTGGCACCGTTATTGGATGCCTCTTCCTCCTCCTCCCCATATTCTTGCTCGTTCAACGCTGGAGGCACCGACAACAACAACGACCTTCATCACCAGATCGGACTTCTATAGCTTTACGCACTCTGATGCATCAAGCACAGCCCCAACCCGAGACTTACTCGTCAAGTCTAAAGGCGGGTCAGCCTATGTTGTCTGACTACCAAAAGCTTGAAACCCGTGAGCAAGGCTCGAAGCACTTCTCTCAGGATAACAGCGGGAGCCCAAATGGCTTTGCGGCACTCAGATATGAGGATACCATGCCTGGCCCAAGCAGGTCCCGTACAGAGTGGCAAGGGCGGGATCGCCAGCACAGTGTAAGCAGTATTTACAGTGATGACGTTCCTGCGCCGTTGAGGCTCAGCCCCCACGGCGGATCACGGTTCTAGAGCGAATCAGTTCGGTTAGGCCATGACGGTAGAGCCAAGAGAGGACTGCCTATGGATAAAAGGAGACATCAATGCGGTAGATATCCATGGAGGATATCGCTAGAGAAGAATGAATCCATGTATGGGCGTACCTCCTCAGGGTCGTATAAGCAATCAGCTTTCATAGAGTACAATTGTATTATAAACGTTACACAGGCCGCATTTTCGTCTAGAACCAACCTCGAGCTCTGAGCACGCCCCCAGATTTCCCAAAAAACGCCGTGCCATGCTGCAGTCGAGTGAAGATGTACATGTATACGTGGAGTTGTCCGCTCCCACATGAAGTCCTCCGGTCATCCCAGGAGAATCCGCCGCTCCTGGAAGCCGCCGCCTCAAGGAGGTAGGCACCTCACACAGCGGCGCGAACCTCCCAGAGCTATATCATACACCGGGAAACCCGCCCCTGGCCAGCAGCAGCTTGTGCACAGGGACGGCCCCCCTCAGGGTCCGCAACGACTATCGGTCTTTGTAGACCTTGGGCTTCCACCCTTCTTTGACTTCCGCCTCCTGTTCGGCCTTTGCTCTTATAGGGCCCAGCTCGCGCTCGAATCGCTCCTTTGCTCGTACGATTTTGCTCTGGAGGTAGAAACTACCGCCCTTCTGCGGGTCGTTGGCGTCGAACAGCTGCTTGTACCGGGAGAGGACCTCCTCGACATTGGCGCTCCCACCAGCCGGGGGCTTGACGTTGAGGATCTTGCATGCCTCGTCGAGGGTCATGCCGCCGGACAGCGAAGCGCCGCCGGTCGAGTTGCCGGCCTTGACCTGGGCGCGCTGGTAGTTGGAGGCGGCCTGGGCCTGCTTGTAGGCGGCGACGAAGGACCGGCCGAGGATTCGGGAGCCGGTGAGGAAGGCCGTGATAACAAACTTGTGCGCCTATGACAATGGGTCAGTCGGTGGTGTCCATGCCCATGATACCATGGCATGACGGGACCCTGATCAGCCCGCCGGGGGGGAGACGACTGATCATGGCGATTCCGCGCTCCATGAGGAGAATGCAGCGGGGCTCACGTACCATCTTGAACGTAACGCTGAATCGGCAAGGGGAAGATCCGTCAAGGAGAACTCCGGTGGAGTTTGAACAGTAAGGCGCAATACGGCGACGTGGATGGCGTCCCTCAATCGCGGCGGCAAAAAGCTCCTGGACAAGCGGCGGATTTTTCCTCGCCCGGTCTACGGAGGATCCCGAGGTCGGAATTTTGCCCTTCCGACCCCCCGATCGACTTATCGCTTTAGCCGATGATCAGCCCCTCACCGAGATCCCGCCTCTGCCTCACCGGAAGTATCTCCGTACCCAGATGCATCTCCCATTGTTAGGATCTTGGGGCAGCTGCGTCCTCTGTCTTATAGTGATTTACTAAGCGTAGCGTAGAGTTGTTGATATTCTGAGTTCCTCATTTCACCCATTTGCTGGTTTGCGTCCTCGATGGTGATTTTGCTTGGACGACTTCCTGGCCACTTGTGGAGACGTAGCCTCTCTGTCCCAAAACAACCCTGAGAGGGAACCAGCTTGAACCACAGAGAAGCAAGATAACCCCCTCCCGAGCATTAACATGACCATGACTCCAGAAGACATCGCTGCTCTTCTTCAGCGTGAAGGAAGCTCACTCTCCCCCGACGATTATGACGAGGAAGCACAGCCGGCCGGCGCTCGTCTGCGGAGATCAGAGTGTCTCACCGATGTGCTAGAAGCATGTCGACTGGCTCAGGAGTCGAACCCCAAAGAGCTCGAGGTCATGGCCCAGAAACTGGGCGATGGAAGCCGGGACAGTAAGTGTCAAGCCATTACTGAAGCCAGTGTCTTCTGTGAGACCTTTGTTGACTTTTAATCAAGTGGCATGGCGGCTGCCCTATGGCGATTCAGGCATCTTGGACTTCTTCCTCAAAGAGCTGGCATCCGATGGAAAGTCCCAAGGTCTCAAGATCCATTCTCTTCGGATCGTAGGCAACTCTTGCGCCGACACGGATGAGAATCGTGCTCGGGTTGTTGATGGCAGCCACATTGAAGCCATTACTCGCCATCTTCAAGATGAGAGCTTGTTACCCTATACAATTCCAGTTCTATACAACACGCTGGTTGACTATGGTGAGCTTCAACTACAAGAACTGATTGATTCTCGACGGGCGCTAATCCTCAACTTTAATCAAGAACCTGCACAGCTCCTTGCCTCAAAGTCGCGTCTCAGCAGTCAACTGATAGCAATCCTCAAATCACCCAGCATCGACGAGCTCCCCCACCTAATCACTCATTTCTGCAAAATCCTTTCTCTCCTGGGCTCGCAAGACGGCGAACATGCGGTGGCAGACCCTGACACTGTCCATGTACTCCTCAGCCTCTCTGTCAAGCCTCCATTCAAGGAAGATGTAGAGGACTTCATGTTGCTCGTCGCCACGGCTGCTGCATATCTTGCCAACGAGACTTTTCAAGAGAGACTTGTCACTGGAGACTACATGCACACATTCATGACAGTATTCTATAATGCAATCACCGATTTCGACCCCTCGGATATTGGCGATGAGGACACAGTCAAGCAGTTGAACCGTCTTTGCACGTCGCTGCTTACAACTCTTGCTGATATATCAGCCAACGACTCCTTTCCCACCCACCATCCGCTCAGCAGCTCGGTTCCCCAGACGATGGTGGCCTGGCTCAAAGGCTCCGACCCTTCGCTACAGTCGGCGGCCTGCCTTGCTCTTGGAAACCTCTCCCGCTCCGACGAGACATCCGTGGCTCTGGTGCAAACTTACGAGGCGCACACCCCGCTCGTTGAGCTTCTATCGGACTCATCCGTCACAGACGCACAGCAACTGCACTCAGCTCTCTCTTTTCTGAAAAACCTTGCCATTCCGTCACAGAATAAGCCTTTACTCGGAGAACTCCTCGTGGCCACCTGTGTCCCAAGAATCCTGACCCTAGACACGCTTCCTCAGGTGCAGTTTGCCGCCGTCTCCCTCATCCGCCTGCTTTTGGTCAATTGTCCAGAAAACGTTCACCGGGTCTGCGCTCCGCAAAGCTCTGCCCCATCGGATGGGACAATTGAGCATACAAGTCTCCACGACATGCTGTCCTTGTTCCAACGGACTGATGCTGAGCCTACAAAGCTTGAGGCTTCACGTAGTGTGGCCACCATCTGTCGCGTGCTTCACTCTTCGCCGGTGGCACCAATCCTATCAGGTTGGGAGCCTTCTCTTCCCAAGTCTGAACTGGAGTGCAGCTCAAGTGACAACATAGAAAGCAGACTACGCAGTCTGTTCTATGAAATGCACGACCTTTCCACGCCGCTTTCTTTTCTCATCACACAGCAGAAGTGGCCAATTCTCCGATCCGAAGCTTGGTTTGTATTGGCCCTCATGTCCCGCTCCAAGGACGGCACTAGTGCGGTCATGAAAGCCCTGTCCGTCAAGGGTGCTGACGACGCTCTTGCGAGAGCCATTACCGGGCAACAAAATGATCAGCAACAAAGTCAGGTCGAAGACTTCACTGCCCTTCCAAGCGGTGACACCCCGAGTCTTGCACTCGAGCCGCAGCAAGTCGATCCCAAGCAAAAGGCCAACATGACCCGGGTAGACCGTGAGAACTGTTTGGTACTGTGTACGGAAATTGTCAAGAATTCAGGTGACGATATGCTGGCAGGCCAGCTGGCTTCAATCCAGACGCTGATTAAAACAGGAACTGGTCTTATGGTGGCGGGGAAATCGACCAAGTAGAAGACTGCCGGTTAGATAACAGAAAAAAAATAGCCAATTCAGATAGACTAGTATTGCATTCAGGCAAGGGCGAAGTTGCCAATGATTAGTATCAGTGATGAGCCCGTTGCAGTTTCTCAAGACCTCTTTTGACATGTAACATGCATACTCGATGGGGCTCACGCGGGACTCCGGCAAGCAAAATAATAGGTATAGGACAAAGCCGATGATCATGCAATAAATTCTTCGAGCTGAACCTAGAGTATCTCTCCTTCTAGACCCGGCCAAGCATTTCATAAAAGCCTCGAACCGACGTTGCCCCTCCCTTAGAGACGCAAAGAGCAAACCCTCAAACACCAGTTCCCTTTTTGCTAGTTTATTTCTTGGCAGCCTCGGCCTCGGCCGCATCACGCTCACGCTTCTCCCGGGCACCCTGGTATCTGGCGTTGGCACGGGCGACACGGAGAGTTCGGTAGGCACCGGCGTCGCGGGCGGCGGGCATCTCGCTCTTCTTGATATCAAAGACACCGACGTCCTGGACGATGGGGAGAGCGGCGGAGACGTTGGAGGCAGTGTCGACCTTGGAGATGTCGGTCTTGGTGTCACCCTTCTTGGGGGCGTTGGATCGGCGGGGAAGGAGGATGAGGCGGTCCTGGTAGGCCTTGAGGCGGGCGACGTTGGCGGCCAGAGACTCCTCGGAGAGGTTCTGTCGGCGAGAGTCGACAGAGATACCGATGGTGGCAGCGAAAGCGCGGGGAATGCCAGCCTCCTGCAGAAATGGTTAGCCATCCGAAAAATGATACCACAGAACCTAGGGCCCTCTCCCCACGATTGCAATCTGCGTATCGATGGGCCCAGGGCACCTGGTGGATGATGTCGGCGTACCTTCAGCTCAGCGAGGGTGAAACCCCGGCCAGCACGGACTCGTCGGTTGTACTTGATGGTAGGGCATCGCACAACAGGGCGGAGCTTGTCGACGGGACGGGGAGCGACAGCAGCAGCCTTGGCCTGACGGGCAGTGCGGCGCGACTTCTTCTTACCGGCCTGAACAGAATGGTCAATATTTCTTGCTTCCAGAGGGCTGGAGGCGCCCGGAGATTTCGTCGTCGTCGCATACCTGGTCGAAGTGGCATCGGACCCGACGCTGCCAATCCTTGCGGAAGTCTGTTTGAGGAGTCAGTCGCCGTTGCACGCTGGATTGTCGTTGTTCGTCGCCATGGGGTGCTCACGGTTGTTCACAAGCTTCTGGTTGTGCTTGATCGCCTGGAGAAGAAACGGTCAGTCTCATGCGGTTTGCAGCATCGCAATGCGTTGCTTTGGGCGGCATTCCATACCATTGTGTCTGCTTGCGATCAACGTGCTCCGGTTGTCGATGGTCGTGGAGGCGTGGAAATTTCGGAGTGTTGAGGCTTGACCAAATTCCTGGAAGGGTTTTCGTGCCCTACAATCGAAACGCACCTGGTGGGGGTTTTGCCGAACCGCGCCAAAATTGCTGTGGGTCACGTGAAGATGTGCCCGCTCGGCTGTTTGCCGGGTAGCCTACATCGCACAGATGGCTGAGTCATCAATTGCTCCAGGGTGGTGACGGTTCCGCTCTTCTCTGTAATTTGGTTGGTTGAATCCCATGCTGTTCTTCTCTCCAATGATGAGCCCAGGACTTTCACATGGCGGCGATGGCATGATTGTTCAATGTTCCTTATCTTCTTCTGATAAGCATAACTTTCATGTATGCTCTTGCCTTCGATGCCTCCATACGTCAGAGCTGCATGTCGACTGGATGCTGTATTGGCATATGTAGGAGATAGAATCAACTACCATGCTTGTACACATATACTTGTGATACATACTTTTTGTGTTTTTTTTTGTCACGGCAACGACCTTGGTTCATACATCATAGCACAGCTTCATCGAAGAGGTTCCATCATGTGGGAATGGCTGTGTGTCTGGGTGCTTCTTAACCACTGTCACGTTCCATTATCAGTGGAGTGGGCTAGACCAGGCAAAGCAAACACAGCACAATGATTCAAATGCCGATGGTTGAATGAGTGTATTGACCATGATCGGTCAGCCAGTCTGTTTTGTGAGTTGACGGCAGCGGCGAGTTTGTCGGTCGCCATGAGCCAAGGCAGAGCCGTAAGCCATTACTTGCTGTACTTGATGATTGGCAGACGATTGAATGTGACGGAGGATTCAAAAATGAGGCAGTGATTTTACAGCTTGTCTCTAACATGAGCGCCAGATTCTACTCATGTCAACTTCTCCCATCTCGATAGCCATTCCAGTCATCTCAGCCATTTCAGCCATCTCACAACAGATGGTCAAGGGCCGATTCATGTGGCCCAAGAACGATGCATCCTCAACGAGATCGCTGTACAGCCCCGCGTCTCGCCATGCCCTCCCTCCTCATTCAGAAAAAGTCAGGTTTCAATGGCATATCAGACCAAGTTCCAAACATTCATAAACAGGAAAGCAAACATATGATCACTAAGAATGCTCGTCCACTGTTCTGCTAGGCAGAGCGTCCAGAGATGATGGAAGCTCACTTAGCCGAAGCTATCCCGTACCAATCGCAGACCCGCAATTCGGCCCTTCAACCGCTTTCCCAGAAAAATCTCATGACACCACTTCGCTCCCCGTCCCGGACTTCTACGAGGGCAGAGCAGCGACATTCCATCACCCCAAGCCAAGCCAATCCATTCTGCCTGGACCCGAGCTCGCCCGCCCATTGCCGTCACAGCATCCTCCTCCACACACAACACCAGCCATGGCGTCCAGAATTGGCCCGCGGAGCGTCAAGGACGCCACCCGCTTCACGTCCACTATCCCCCACGCAACCTCCAAGTCGGCCGGCGGTTCGGCCGCGATCCCCAAGTCTCCGCGCATCCCCGGCGAGTCACCCGAGCAGCGCGTGCGACGCTTACGACAGGCGCACCTCGCGGCGCAAAAGGCTCAGATCAGCAAGGCGGACAGAGTTATTGATGCCTCGCGACGGTTCTTTGACGTTGCGCATAGGTGGACGGTAGGAGGCATTGTGATATTCACGGGTATGTTGCTATCCTCCTTGCCGGTTGCAGCTCTGCCTGGGCAGCACGCCCATCGCATGCTTTTCAGAAGCTAGTTCTAACTCCGCCACAGCTGTTGCTGGTGTAGTAAGCATTTACTCCGTCTGGGACATGCTCCGATACAACCGCGCCCGCCGCGCCGAATGGGTCGAGGCACAGAAGAGGCTCGAGGCCGACGAGCTCTCCGTCGCCCGACTGGCCTACCTCAAGGGCCAGGCCACTGAAGAGCAGATTGAGCTCGTCGAGGAAGCCAACCGTCAAGCCGAAGCCCGGGGAACAAAACTACCCCCGCTGCTCGAGGCGCCATCGCACCGCACACATTTCGAGGAGCACGTCAAGCCCGCCATCGAGGGTGACAAGGCCGCCGCCGCCGCCGCGACCGCCACCGGCGAGAAGAAGGGCAAGGGTATCCTGGGCGTCTTCTCGGGCATGCTGGGCCGTGAGGAGCAGGGCGAGGAGATTGGCTCCTCGCAGGAGCGTCTAGGCTACGAGAGCTTGAGCGAGGAGGACGATGCCACGGGCGTCCGCGACAGCGACCTGGTGCGATCGATTGAGAACAAGGCCAAGGGCGCGTGGGAGCAGGAGATGGAGAACCAAAGGAGGGGAGGCAGCCTAGACCAACTGGGCCTTGAGACGAGCGGCGCAGGTCCAGCCAAGAAGTGGTGGTGGCCGTGGTGAAGGGCTTCAGGCGTCAGCAAAGAAACAAAGGCAGGCAATGTGTACGTGGTGAGGCGGTGCGAGGAGTGTATCATATCGTGTAGATTGGCAGTGCATTAGACGGCGTCGAGGGGTCCATCTTGTATGTGTGTACCACCAGGGAAGTCCACACCCTACTACTATTACCGTATCTTATTCAATTATGAAGCGATTCAGCACGTCATCCCATGAGGCATGGCTAGTATGTACCTACTTGTCCCGCTGTCCGTGGTTTAAGCTCTTCTTTCAATACTAAACTCTTGATTGTATTTTGCCCAGGTATCGCTACAATGTACGCCGTGTATTACTCCGCCGCTCAAAGGGCAGTTTTCCAATGGGGGCTAAGGTAGCTATAATAAAAGGAAGTGGCTCTGTAGTCTGGCCAAGCTCGCTAAGGAAACAGCATATGAACAATGAAAGGGAGGTGTCATCCTCGAAAAGCAATCGCTTGATCCATGCCTTCGCAACGCCAATGAATGTAGAAAGAAAAGAAAAAAAACAAGAGGCCCTGTCTCGAAACCGGAGTATGTACGTCTCACGCCAGGAGAGACCCGGTTCCACGGAATGGTGCTGGGTGAAGCCTCAAAGCAGCACCCTTGGGCAAACTCCGCGGATTTCGCCGTCAATCAGGCTCCACTGGTCTTTTCAAACGAGCAAGTCTCGCTTTTCTGGGCTTACAAGACCCAGTACAGTGTCAATCCCAATTGTAGTGGATTTGGCTGCGTGATTCTCCGACTCCGCGGGTGATCGTTGCCACCGCCGCGCACCTGCTGTGGGCAGTCTCACTGCCCTATTCTACAGTGCTGTGTTGCTCTTCGGGTCCACAATCACTTTATCGTCCCCCTAGGTGATAATGATGTGATTGAAATGGCCTGGGACCTTGAGCTGGCACTTCTCACAGTCGGCACGGTATCCTATGCTGAAACTCTTCTTCATGCCAGGCTGCTGCGTCCAGTTGTTGAGTGTGTGTTTGCTCCGTGTATGGCCTTTGCGCCCAGGAGAAGGCGTTGCTGGCTCTTCGCCTCGATCGGCACAGGATGCTGATGGTACGGTCTCGATATCCATCTTTGCATTGGGATGCTCCATAGCATGGGGAATGTGGAAGTGGTCGCGTGGTGTCGGCATTTGGTTCTCTGAATTGTCATCCAGCGTCATGCACTCCTGGTGATGCGACATACTGTCGTCGCCTTCAGAGATGGGAGATGGGAGACGACGGGTGTTTTGAATCGATTGCCAATCTTCCGTAGTGTCCATGAGCGGATTGCTCTCGCATTGACCATCAGAGAAACCAGTCTGATGGTGTCCCAAATTGACAATACCATTCAGCGAGTGCACGGCGGGGCCTGGCCCAGCCCACTCGCACTGCTGGCCTCTGACTTGCGCGGCAAAGCTGGGTTGCATTGGGGTCGGGATGCGACCGTTGGATTTTTCGAGATCGAGAGTCGGATGCGGAGGTCGATCCGAGCCAGCGTTTGGGGGCTGAAAGGAATCGGACATATCCATTGACATATCGGAGTCATGATTGTGTTGAGGAAGGCTCGCGGGTGACGAGGTCCATGGAGAGGCGTGGGAAGATTGTTGCTCGATGCTGTGATAATAACCGGATGTAATTGAGGACGAGGGGAGCCATTGTTGAGACACTCTGGGCGAGGTACGGAGGGGAAGGCTTTGGAGCCGTTTCTAAGGAGCAGCAGTTAACATCACCCGTGATCAGGAGGGAACCTTCAGACAAGAGATGGAGAGGGCACTCACGTTTCGGTGCTCGCTAAAACTTGCCGATGCGTTGCCCAATGTATCCTCATCCTCTCTGGGTCGTTTTCTTAGGTCTTGCAAAGCGTCGGGATACGGGTGCGTGGCGAACATGGTGGATGCTTTGGGGGGAATGCTTCCTCTGTGTAAAGGTAGAGAGGCACCGGCTCTATTCCCGTCCGATGGCTTGAGAGGCTCGAAGTAAACTCAGTAACATGCGCGATAGTGACAAAACAGACGGCACAGCCCGGTGAGTTTGGCCGATCTTGGTTGCAAATCGGATTTGGCGGGCGTGAGCAGTTGGCTGGCGGTTGGAGGCTGGTGGGTGGAGGCCGAGGCGGCAGGGGGGAGTGTCTGATATCGCCTGTTGTTTCTGCCGGAATGAGCTATGACGATGACGGCAACTCTGCTGCCCGCGGCGGTTCTCCTTGGTCGATGGTGTAAGTCTAAGACGATGATATTGAGCGAGGGAAGAAAGGAGTGAAAGGAGAGCGAGCTGGAGGCGAAGCTGATGGTCCTGATGGTGGTTGAGCAGCCGTTAGGGAAGGCGGGTGTCGGCTGCAAGGTGGTAGCTGACTTGCTGAACTAGAGCTGGAAGGGGGGGAAGGCTCCAGCCAAGCGGCGCGGGGAGGGGGGGCTTGGCGGCAACAACAAAAGAAAACGTCAGAAGAAAGAGGTAAGACAGCAGCTAGTATGGATACCTGGCAGGGGTTTCCAGGATAGACACTCAGGATGAGAGGCACTCGTAGGCTTGTCTCTCTGCACTGTCGCCTACAGACATGGAACATGTACTGTAATTACATTTGCTGGATGGAAAAAGGAGAAAGAGGGAACCACGGAGGCCGGTTACGTAGGGGTCGGTCGGTCGGGATCTAGAGGCCGGTACCGATACGGCGGTACTAGGGAGGTAAGGAGTGAATACGGGATTCGAGCGGAGCAGCTAGGACGGGATGGCAGATGTACATGTGGCGGACGCAAGTGCACTGATCTAGCGACAAAGAACTGGCAACGTAGAGGAGCCAGGCAATGCAGGCATCTTGAGCTTTCCCGTGGGAGTTGGCGATCCGCCACGACCTTGACAACCTCGTTTCTTTGTTGTCCATAGAGGTACGTGGTTCGTAGTTGACTGGGCGGGCTAGCACTGGACAAGTCTCGCCACATCTACCATGTACAGTACGGAGTATGCGGGCAACCATCACCAGTTGGACCACGCACGGGCTTGTGCAGGGGTTCACGGGCCATGTCTGAGGCTACTGCGAGGTCACAGGGTGTATTGTACAGGCAGGCAAGTGTTAGACGCCACGGCGCACTGAAGAGGCGGATGAGCACATCGAAGCAACCAACTCCAGGTTCAGCTCAAGCACGGTATGTACTATGCAGTTTGGCAATGGGTTCAGCCCCTCTGGTTTTCAATCGGGGTGGTTGGTGCCTTTCCCATGGTCTTTGTTCCTCGAGTTTCTTCCATCGCAGTCAGTCCAGGGTAAGTAGAAATCAACGGCATCGCGTCGCATTAAGCTTTAAATGAAGTAACGATATATAGGTACAGATTACGTGGATTCTACCTAGGTAGTTATTGTACTATCACCTGCATCTTGGCACAGTACCTGGCTGTGGCATTGCTCACGATCCACATGTACGTACATGTGTGCATTGCCATGTTTCCTGCAAACTGTCTGTCTCTAGCAGTCTAGGTAGGCGTTGGCAGTTTGAGTCCCTTTTCCAGCTCAAAACTTGAGGGTTGTCTGACAAGTACCTATGTACTTGTGCAGTGACGAAAACCATGAAGCTTAGTGGTTGATTGGCTTTGAATAGCCCGTTCCTGGAGTAGAGACACGGGAACCCGACAAAGGATAGACTACCAGGCCAGCTCAGTGATGGGCCTATATAGCGAAAGGGAACACTGGTTGATTGGCAACTGGACGCCTGTCATATTCCAAGGCCGATGAAATCCGGGGGAATGGCTCCTGGCGGGAATCCCACTAACCGCAAAAACCTCACTGCTACTGGACGATCAGAGCAAGCCCCCTCCGGACTCGGAGGTCCACCAGGCTCGAACGTGGATGATGGGTGCACATCGCACACGTATGTACATATGTACAAATGACCAATGCTACGGCCCTAGTGCATAATGAAAGCACTTCCTCAAGACCAATTGTGTAGCAATCCAGGCTGATCGTGCGGTGACTGCGGACCATGACTGGCCCGACCAGACAACCAAGTGATGGAGAAGAGCAGGATCCCGGCCTTCAGCTGCCTGTGCCGTCTTATGTGAATAGTAAGTAGATGCCGGTGCCTCCATGGAACAAGGGCCAGCCGCTGCTGGTTTCGTCTCAGAATGCCTCACACATGTCCATGTCAGAAAACCTTGAGCCGTCTTCGGTGATGCAAGCTCGCGGGACGTTGAATATTGGGGCATCACCAGGGCTGAAGAAACAGCTACAGTACAATGCTAACCTAGTGGCCAATTGAGCTTGGCCGATTGCAGCTTAGGAAGAGGTGGCCCCGAGTGGCATGAGTGGCTCCTTTTGACGTAGTGTCAAGTCAATCATGGGCCGCGACCCTCTAGACAGACCCAAGAAAAACCCAAGAAAGACCCAAGAGAGTGTGAGAGACCCGGCCAAGGGACCCCTCGGTGGGGTTTACTGCCGAAACTACGCCGATGCGGGAAAGGCATGTACCTCTCCCCGCCATCGAGGGAGCTGAGGTACAAGCGCCCACCAGGATTCATTGCCTGACTCACATAGCAGCGCAGCGAGGGCTTCCTACTTTTCCGCCTTCCTCCTCTCCTCCTTCGACGAGGACCCCATTTCCATTCCGTACTACTTCAGCTTGCTCTTCTCCCAAGGCTTGTGTCTGTATTCCATCTTCTTCATACTTCCCTACCCATCCCCCTCCTCCTCAATTGCTTCTGGTACTGCTTGACCGCCGCCCCCACCTCTTCCGCATTTGTCTGCTGCCCCTCCGTCCTGGTTGGATCCGCACAGCTACAACACCACAAAGAAATCATCAACGCCCAACATGTCTGGAGCTGAAGTCACGCCGCTCGTCGCCGACGACACTCGAGGTAAGAATCTATGCAACCCTTTGCACTTCTCCTCTACGCCCAACGGGCTTTTGCTTCGAGTCTCCGCCCGTCTCTTCCAGCTTCGTCTTGTCGCCTCGTAAACATGTGAAAGACGAGGCCTGACTCCTCACGGACCTGCTGGCGCATTGGCCTTTCCTGTCATGGCTGGTGTCGCCCAGCTTCAGATATCCGTCAAATCTAGAACGCAGGCTAAACATCCTCAACACTAGTCCTCGGCCAAGATCCCCTGATCCCGCCTGCTCTGCTCTCCACCGAAATTCCTCTGCCTCCTTCCGCCACCAACACCGTTGTCAAGGGCCGCAACGATGCTGCAGAGATTGTGCTCGGAACCAGCGACAGGCTGCTCGTCGTAGTCGGCCCCTGCTCTATCCACGACCCCGCTGCCGCTCATGAGTATGCTGCCAAGCTCAAGAAGCTGTCTGACAAGCTGTCCGACGACCTGTGCATCGTCATGCGCGCCTACCTCGAGAAGCCTCGCACTACTGTTGGCTGGAAGGGACTCATTAACGATCCTGATATCGATAACTCTTTCAAGATCAACAAGGGTCTCCGTGTCTCGCGCCAGCTGTTTGTCGACCTGACCACCAACGGCATGCCCATTGCCACCGAGATGCTTGATACCATTTCCCCCCAGTTCCTCGCTGACTGCATTTCCGTCGGTGCCATTGGTGCCCGAACTACCGAGTCGCAGCTCCACCGCGAGCTTGCGTCCGGCCTGTCGTTCCCCGTCGGCTTCAAGAACGGTACCGATGGTGGCCTTGGCGTCGCCATTGATGCCATTGGCGCCGCCGAGGCCAAGCACCACTTCATGGGTGTCACCAAGCAGGGCCTCGCTGCCATTACCCGCACCAAGGGCAACGAGCACTGCTTCGTCATCCTCCGTGGCGGAACCAAGGGCCCCAACTACGACAAGGAGAGCATCCAGACTGCCAAGAAGCAACTGCAGGACAAGAAGCAGAAGCTTGCCATCATGGTTGACTGCTCTCACGGTAAGCCATCATACCCTTTGAATCCCACGTTTGTACATGTCCGCTCACATCACCGTCTAGGCAACTCGCAGAAGAACCACAACAACCAGCCCAAGGTCGCCAAGGCCGTTGCCGACCAGCTTCGCGAGGGCGAGGAGGCCATTGTTGGTGTCATGATCGAGTCCAACATCGGTGAGGGTAACCAGAAGGTCCCCGCCGAGGGTCCTTCTGGCCTGAAGCACGGTGTGAGCATCACTGATGCTTGCATCGACTGGGAGAGGACTGTCGATGTGCTCGAGGACCTCGCAGCAGGCGTCCGTGCCCGCCGTGAGATCAAGGCTGCTCAGTAAATCTGGAGGGCCACCTCAGAACCGTGTCGTTTAGCTTTGTACAGGATTTGGATTGGGAACTTGGGCTCGGGAAGGGTGTGCCCATCAAAAGTTAGCGCGTTGAGATTTGTTGCTACAAGCAGGCAGATAATGATAGCCTGCCATTTAATCAGGTTAATGGTCTCACTGTCGAGCAAGCTGAACATTTCCCACCCATCCACGACAAGTGACGTGAAACTCTATGCATGATCGATTACTCCCAAACTCCCCTGTATCCAGTGAACCAACAAATTGGAAGAAAGGACGCCGTAGACCTGTACGCTGCACCAGACGACAAGACTCATCGAAATCCGGGGACCGCCGCATAGTTTGTGCTCTGCCGCGCCCCCATAGCCCTGCCCTCCCGCCATGCGACGACACGTCGAAAGGCCGCCCACCCCAGCAAGCCCAGCGTGCCGACGATGAAGCCCCAGACGATGATCTTATCCTTGTTACTGTCGCGCTGGAAGCACAGCGTCGTCACGTCGTCCTCCTTGGCCTTTTTGCAAAAGTCGATGCCCTGCTTGAGGCAAAAGGCCTTTGTGCACTCGGAGCACAGCGCCGACTGGGATCGCGGCGCCAGCACCGCCGCGGCCGCCGCCAGCTCGTCGCGCTCGGTCGGTAGGCGATGGTCAGCCACCAGCTCAGGATCGAATACGATGGAGCGCCCGAGTGTGCCGTCGCTGCGCGTAGAGGCGGTCGAGCTCGGGGCCTGGTCCTTGGGGCTAAGGGCGATAATGGTCGAGTTCTTGAAGCATGTGCATTTGCAGAACGTGGGCGCCGCTTTGAGAGACGTGTTAGCGAACTGGATGTTCTCAGTCGTCCAGAGGAGCAGAATAACAAGAAATCGTACAAGAGGCGGCCACTAGGGATATGAGAACCCCTACCAGGAGCACCAAAAGAGGGAACCGGGCCATGACGACTGTATCGAGTGGATGCGCGGAATCTGTAGATCCAACACCGGCGGGATGGGTTGTTGCGTCGCTCGTCGTTTAATGAGCGACGGAATCATACTGTGGAGGATGAGCCACGAATTAAACCCAGCTTGCGCTCTCAGCCACACCTCATTGGGCCAAACTACTACGCCTGCGCCACAACGGAAAAAGTCCCATCCCCTCCAGATCCAAACCCATACGAACCTGTGACTGGAATTGAATCTTTCGATCCCCAAATCCGACCATCCCAGTTCCTCAGCTCAATCCTCACACAATGCCCCGAATACCGCGGGTACGAGGACTTCAGTCCATCCAAAGGGCCATTGCGCCATCGTCGTCGACGACGACGACGACGCCCAGGGCCCCCTTTGCCGCCTCACGCGCCCTGTCCACCACGACCGCTGCGCAGGGTAAAAACACCGACTGGATCCGTGGCAAGCTCTGGAAGGGCGAGGCGCCCGGGCCCGAGGATCCCTACACACAGCGCGCCGAGCCGGAGGAGACGTCGAACCTGCCGGACGAGGCCCTCGGGGCCCGACCTCGCCGAGACCGCACCCCAGCCGCCGTCAAGGCGTCCCGCCTCGTGCTGCCGCCGAAGCGCTCCGAGGCCGTCCCCGAGACGGAGCTGCAGTCGGTTGACCCGACGTACGTGCCCGCGACCAGCATCGAGGGCCTTGACGAGGTCGCCCCCGTCCAGACGTGGTGGGATCAGCCGGGCCACTGGGGCCAGGAGAGCGAGTTCCGGGGCTTCGGCTCCTCCGCAAAGGTGCAGGACAAGGAGGTCCTCGAGGTCTACCTCCGGCGCGCCGTCGTCGAGGCCCTGGCCCTCCAGGAGACGGGCAAGTTGCAGAAATGGGTGGCAAAGAAGTGGCGCGCCGGCGAGCGGGCCGAGCTCGACGACACGCTCGCCGTGCAGCTGCAGGTCCAGGACGGCAAGGCTACCCTCAGCGGCGACCTGAAGGCCGTCACGGGGCGCCTGACGAGCACGGCCGAGGAGCCCCAGCTGGCTGTCGAAACCGTTTCTGTCGAGGAGGCTCGGGAGATGATCAAGGCCTGGGACGCAGAGTGGACCAGCGTCGTTCTCGACGACCACCTTAAGTTTGCTGTATGTTTCCCATGACATTTGACACATGGCGCCAAGGGACACGGCTAACCTCTACCCTTTACAGATCCGCAAGCGCCTCTACCAACTCACCGGCAACCTCATCCCCGACGCCAAGCTCGGCGCCGTCCGCACAGCCAAGCACATCCTCACCCTAGTTGCCAAGCCCCCGAAGCGCGAGAAGCTAATCGAGATCCTCGAGGCCCAAGGCGAGCTCTCCTCACTGCCCAACGTCAAGCTGCACAACCGCAGGATTGGCCCCATTGACAAGGAGGTGGCTATTGGCCGATGGAAGGTTATCGAGGAGGAGCTCAAGAAGCGTAATTTGCCTGCAACGGGCACGGGTGGTCTGTCGGGTAACAAGGAGCGCCAGTGGCTCTCGGGCAAGATGTGAGTGGACATGAGGGATGAAGCTGTAGGCTAGCAGTAGGAAACGAGTGGTGTAACACCGTGTATACATGTATATGTACAACAGACACTTTGAACAGAAGCATCTTTTCCAAGTTAATCCAGCGCTGGCCCTGGGTTGCCATGAAGTGGCCTGCGAACAGAGCGTGCTAATGTTGGGATGGAGATTTCTTTCATCATTTCTACTTATTCTCAAGGACCAAGTCGTATGACATGCCCTGCAGATACCCTCCATCTCTGGCTATGGCTACCTAGATGTACTTGTTCTGAGTGAGCCACTGCTTCACATCATCCCTGTCCCTGGCAAGCCAGCTTTGCTTGGCGCGGCTGCTGTCCAGACTTCGCGCGAGCTCCATGTCAAAGCCCTTGGTGTCTTGCTCGCTGAAGAAGCGCTCAACTTCTGCGGTCTGCCCCTCTTGGGTAAGGGAACTAGTCGAGATGGCGACTAGGTTGCCGAGCAGGTGAGGCGTAAGGCGCTTGCTGAGAGATCCCCAGTTCTCCTTGACCCATGCCCAGAGAGCATGGATGCCCTCTTTGTGCGCCCGCAGAGCGCTAAGGGGCAGGTAGAGATCCTGAGTCTTGACCTCCTTGCTCACCGCATAATCAAGAGTGCGCTGGATGAGAGCGGGATCCTTGGCGAAACCAAGGGAACGGAGGGCGGTGTTGCGCTCGCTGCTCTGCTTAGCCGTCTCGTACTCCTTGACGACGGCGTTGTACTCTGCTTCGCCACCATAGGAGAGGACCACGCAAAACACGCTTGCTCGAAGGTTAGGCTGCAGAGCCTCTCGGTCGCCTTTAATGAACTTGTCAAAGAGGTCGAATGCGGCGGCCTTGGTTGTCTCGTCGCCTGCCATGGCCGCTTTGCCGAACAATAGACTCTTGAGCCTCTGGGTCATGTGGTCATCATCGTCTGTAATATTCCAACCGACCTCATTGGCTTTCTTGCTAACGAGATCTCGCTGTAATGTCTTTAGTGCCTCATTAATCTTTTCATCTTCAAAGGTCCAAACATCTCGCACAGAACCGATGCGCAGACTCAGCTCATCCCAGACAATGTACTCATCCTCGGAATCGAAGCTTTGGATAAGCGTCAACAAACCAGACGTCTTCTGGTAACCGGCAGATGTAAGGGCGCCGGCATCTGCAATCATACCAGCACGGTCCTCAACGCCCAGAAGCCCGGCCTTTACGTTCTGGCCCAGCTTCTGCAGTCGCTCCGTGGTGTATGAGGTGCGATAGATACCAGAGTGGCCCGAGTTGATCTTGAAAAAGTCAAAGTCGGGAACCTTGAATTCAGCCTCGCGGATGTTCAAAGCAAGATCTTCCTGGATGCCCTCTTTGGTCCTCAGGCCAAGGAAAACAGGATAGAGAACCTTATCCTCTTCCGGCTTTACGTCGGCAGTCGCCAGGAACCGGTTCTGCTTGACATGGATCGTTCCCTTTTCCTCGTTTTCCGTCACAGTGACAACAGGAAAGCCAACCTTCTTTGTCCAGATGTCTGCCACGCGCTCAACATCCTTACCGCTGGCTTCACTAAGAGCGCTCCAAAGGTCGCGAGTGGTGGTGTTTGCGTAAGCATGCTTGCTCAGATATCGTCGAATACCCTCGAGAAAGACGTCCTCTCCAAGGTACTTGGAAATCATACGTAGTACGCAAGATCCCTTTTCGTAGGAGATGGCATCGAAAATTTGGTCAATTTCGTGGGCGCGCTTCACAGGGACTTCGATGGGATGTGAACTGCGCAGTGAGTCGAGGCTGAGTGCAGATCGGAGATCCTCAATCACGTAACCATCCCAAACCCTCCACTCGGGGTAGAAAGCGTTCGAGGAATACCATGACATCCACGTGGCAAAGCCCTCCTTTAGCCACAAGCCATCCCAAAAGTCCATGGTAACAAGGTTTCCAAACCACTGATGCGCAAGCTCATGCTGAACAACTTCGGCGACGCGCTTCTTGATTGCAGCACTGCTCGTCTTCTCGTCCAGAAGCAGGTCAACTACACGATAGGTAATGAGACCCCAGTTCTCCATGGCACCCGCAGCGAAATCTGGTACCGCAACCATGTCCATC
The DNA here is from genome assembly GCA_003693505.1 of Pseudonectria foliicola. NCBI lineage: Eukaryota > Fungi > Ascomycota > Sordariomycetes > Hypocreales > Nectriaceae > Pseudonectria > Pseudonectria foliicola. The sequence goes on along the minus strand of QUZD01000007.1, from coordinate 178,984 downwards.
TTGGGCAAGGGGTATTGGCTTCCGAATTGCTTTTCGTAGAATTCCAGCGTGCGTGCCGCAAGCTCTGCGGAGAAGACACCGTGCTCAATGTTCTGGTCCGGGGTGCAGTAGACTCTGATAGGGATGCGGAACTTGTTGGTCTCGTAGACCTTGAGGTCGCCAATGACGAAAGCAAGAAGGTAGGTCGACATTATGGGGGTCTTGTTATAGGTAACAGCCTTTCGCTTTCGGCCCACCATTTTGGAATCGACGTCCTTCTGGGATGCGACATCCATATTGCCAAGACAGATCAAATCGTGGTCTGCGATCAGGGTCACGGTAAACGTAGCCTTGAGCGCCGGCTCGTCCAGGCAAGGAAATGCGCGACGAGCGTCCGTGGCCTCAAACTGGGTCGTTGCCATGAATTTTTCAACACCATTGTCCTTGTAGGAAGACCTATAGAAGCCAGCCATGTCATCGTTGAGCGTGCCAGTAAACCGTTGAGTCAATCTCGCCTTTTGACCAGCAGGAATGGTCTTTTCGAAGGCAACGGTGGTGGTTTGAGTCTCTTTGTTGTAGTCGAGGGTGGGAGAGGAGGTGATGGTAGCACCGTCGGCTTCGATGATGCTCTCGTGGATCTCGAGGTCGACCGTGTTGAGAGCGATCGAGGTCGAGTCCTCGACTACATCAAAGTCAATGACGACGGTGCCCTCATACTTGAACGTCTCAAAGTTGGGCTCGAGAGTCAGATCGTAGTGGAGGGGCTTGACATTCTTGGGCAGAAGCTCGCGTCCATGGCTGATATCATGGCTGCCACTGACCGGGTCGTCTCCGTTGCGATACATGGCTCGGCGATATGAGCAGTAGCGGCTGGGAGGGGTATTGGCGGACAGGAAAGCAGCTGGGAGCAGCTGAGGCCGAGATTTGCAGAAAAACGACGAGATGCCGACAGAGGTGGTTGGAGGATAGAATGACTGCAGCGAGGCTGACGACGTTGGAAGAGGGGCAGCTGGAGCCTGTCGGGGCCTAAAGTGGAAGGTACGGATTGGTGATGATCCGACGGAAGCTTTGACGGACCGCGACGTGCTCGGAAGAGCCCGCCGTAAGGTTGAAGATGGAGCCGCCATGGTTTTGCTCATTGGGCGATCATGGCCATGATGGCCTCTGGGTACAGATTACGGCGGATTGGGAAAACGATGCTGTGCCCCCCCGGCTGTCTTGGCATGATCGGCCAGCTCGGTGTGGCTGTAGTTGTTACTTAGTTGTACTGTAGCTGGAGCTGGAGCTGTACAGATTTAGTAGCTGGACAAACATCTGTCTCGACGGCGTGGCCTGGTTGACATTTCCGGCCGGAAGCTTGGACCATGCTTGACAAGGCGGCGGCATAGCGGCGGACGCATTTGCATTTCCCCGAGAGTGGAGAATGAGACAGCCCGGAGATCACCAGAAGAAAGGCAGAGATGATCATCTCATGGCATGTTGTTTTCAAGAGTTTCTAGACTGCCTAAGGATATCATGGAAATGCTCCCAGTCGTCTCGGAGCTTGCATGGTATTCGGTCGACTCGGTGACATGCAGCCGTTAGAAGAGTATTCTCCGTTACTTGATTCGCAATCTGTATCGAAATGCCACCTCATTTCCATCCACAGTCATGGAATCGTGAAGCATAGACACGCAGGCTAAGCGACATCTGCCCAATAGTGAAGGGCTATTCTTCACTTAAAAAAGAAAGGAAAAGGAATTGGTTGTTGAAAACCCTCAACGATACAGCAAGCTCATGAGTCTGCATTAACCTATTTGCTATGACGCATATACTCTGAAACGTAGGAAGTTATTGCAAAATAGTCGTTAGACTACCAGCATTGAAAAGAGATTTGATTTCTCAATGGACCGAGTTGCCTTGATTTGGTGGAGATGTCGAGAGGTTCGCTTCCCAGTCCCAGTGCGTTGGAAGTCCCGCTGAAAGGAGCCAGAAGAGACTGCGTATGACATACTGCTCTGGGTAGCAACCAAAGGTAGCCAGGTTTCTCGTCACAACAGGCCTCAGCCATGATTATTGCCCCCAAACCCCATCCAAACACGCCCTCTGACTTTTCTCATACGTCCAGAAGCACAAATATTATCGAAAGGGCGGCTGGAGCAGCCTGAATAAAGATGATGCGGGTTCCAACGGTGCATCCTCCATAAAGCCCAGCCACGACCACACAGCCGAGGAAGAAGAGCTTGATCTCGTAGGCAAAGGCAGCAAAGGGGTGAATGAGCCCCCAGAATAGACCTGCTGCGAGGAATCCGTTGTATAGGCCTTGATTGGCGGCCAGCGCCTTGGTCTTCTCGGCGAAGTCTGCCGTAAGTTTAAACGCCCTGCGTCCCGGCGGTTTTGTCCACAGAAACATCTCGAGAGCCAGGATGTAGACATGAAGAGCGGCTACAAACCCGGTGGCTGAGTTGGCGAGAATTGCCATTGTGCGAGAGTGATTGACTGAGACGTCGAGTGTAATCGACAAAGGAAGCGAGCTGTCAATAGACTTGACCAGATCAGCCTGACCTGATCGGCTGACTGGCTTGGACGTAGATGTACGCAAGAAAAAAACTCGCTCGTCTGATGAGACACGATGATTGAGTAAAAGTATAAATCCTCGACACGTTGGCCATATCGGGCTAGGCACCGCAAAACGCGCATGTGAGATGACTGACCCCTGCCAAGCTTTCGGATCATAGCAGTAGAAATGTAACATGGCTTAATTATACGGAACAGCAAGCTCCGCGTATCATCATCTAGCGTACACCTGGCATATGTTACTAAAGCAAATGAAGTTCCAGTCCCTTCTTGATCTTGCAAGCTATATGGTGAAAAGTCAGGCTCTGGCTCTCAGTAATTGAATCGGAAATCCAGTCGCTTGTTTCCGTCCTTCTCACGAGCCTCAGAATCGTTCTGATACTCGGACTTCTCTTCAGGTGTCATCCTATCCCACTCGGTCTGCTTCTTCTTGTTGATGTAGACAAGCCATTGTCGCTGACAGACGAAGGTGACGATTCCTAGTGCAAGAATCGAGATACACACTTTGTTGCCCGTCTTGTAGTAAGGCACGTCCCATTTGCGGTAGATTTGGTTTCCGACGACACTTCCACTGTTGCAATAGTTAGCAAAAAGTTTTCATTAATCGCCCTTGAGAAATGGAGTGACATACATTTGGACGATGACGTTGTAAGTAGCTGCCGCGATAGCTCTCTTCTTGACGTCGAAGCTGTTCTCAGAGATCCACGACGTTACGAGCGGGTGGAAGTATGGGTAACCGGAAATCAGAGTGACGATCGAGAACCTTCCCCATTCCTTACCGCCATCCGAAATCGTAAGGAGGGCTGTAAACAGCGGAACACACCAGAGTTGCCCGAAAAGGCAGTGGAAGGTTCGCTCGTTGAAGTAGTCGGAACTGGTGGCGAGAGCCAACATGGTGATGATTTGGAGGGCGGCTGACGGTGCGGTGAGCAAGTTGCTGGCAAGAGTGCTGAACTTGCCAACTCTCTTCAGAGTGAGGGTCAGGTACGCCTGCACCGGCGTCGCGGGGATGTAGGCGATAAGACCGATAAAGTAGAGCCCCCAAAGAGACTTGTCCGTCCAGGCAGCCTTGACGTCCTTCCAAGTAGCAGGCTCCTTGATGTGGGTAAGGCCCTTGGCCGGATCGTCGCGCAGGATGCGGTTAATCATGATGACTTCTTCCCGCTCGGTATACCAGGGCTTACGGAAGAAGGCCGACTTGGTGTGGGTTGGAGAGGACGGCAGGTAGAGGAAAGATGCGACTCCGATGACAACGGTAAGGAGACCCTCGAGGAGGAAGAGCCAGAACCAACCGGGGCGCCCAGCGACACCTCGCATTTCCAGCAAGCCGGCAGCCAGAAGGGCCGAGATGACTCCTGCATGCTGGTTAGAACTGGTCGTACCGAAAGGAATGGGCAGAAAACATACTTGCAATGTTGAGGGTGGACCAAAAGGCAGCGAGGCGAATGGAGAGCTCCTTTGAGGTGTAGAAGTAGGTTGCCATTAGGATGGCACCTGGAATGAAACCGCCTTCAAAAAGACCGATGAGAGCTCGCGTGATGTAAAATCCGGTTCGGTTGTACATGAAAGCCTGGAAGGTCGCTGTAGAAAACTTGGTCAGTTCATGGTTCGTAACAGCCTCGCTTTACTGTACTTACAGACAACTCCCCAGCCAACCATCATCTGCAGAGGATCGAGTCAGTCCTTGTAGCGGTATTTGCAAGTCGACGGGAAACTTACCGCTGGCAAAACATGCTTGAATCCGTACCTCTTTGTGAGGAACTGGACAGGGAATTCTGCCGTCAAGAAGCACAGCAACTGGATCGTGGTTCCCTACACGAGGTCAGCTTGAGCACGAATGTACCATCTTAGGAACTCCTTACGTTGTTGTAATCATCCGTAGTCACGCCAATGTCATCAAGGAAGCCATCGGCGAGCGCATTGCTCACGTTTCCGCGATCAAGTTGAAGGCCAAAGAACTAATTGGTCATGAGCACCGCCATCCATGTCGAACCAGAAGCGTGTAAGCGGCATACCATCAAGCACAGCCAGGTCATCAGGCGGATGTCGGCTTTTCGAATGACTCTCTTCTCCTCTTCAGGGGTCCATTCCGCTTCGGGGTCGAATCGATGGGCTCCTTCGTAGGTCTCATGGGGGCGCAATGTTCCGTGCAGTTCCGCGCGGCCAACTCCCACAGAGGTCTTGTCGAGGTCATCGGAACGACGCACAGCCGCCGAGTGGGCTTCGATGTCCTGATTTCCCATTTTTCAGCCAGAAGCTAAAAAGCAAAAAATCGCAAGATGACTGTGGTGATCTGGGACGATGGACCGATGCGTTCTCCTCAGATGCAACCTTGGGCATCGGGGAGTTCCCCTAGATATATACTTTGAAGTCGTTAACACGACCAACGTTGGGGGGAAAAGCGGCGAAAAGCATGGCGCGACTTGGGCACGCCATCCAACCCATGGCTGTGTGGCAAAGGTAACGGCAACCGTGCCTGGCCTGGAACTGGAACCCAGACCTCTTGGGACTGTCACTCAATACCTCGGGAAGCAGGGAGCCGTCCAGCTGAACTCCCCGAACCAGAGAACTCCCCCAGGTCCAGCCACACCAGCGATCCCATCGTTGCAGCGCCGGATCCATTGGCGGCGGCTCGTATTGGTTCCCCAGCCTGCCCGGTGGATTCCGGACCTACTTGTTTGGAGAGTGTGGGGAGTCGGTCCCAGTCCGAGAATTTCTCCGCCCCTCACGCCCGTTGGCGCATGTCATTGCTAGTCTGGATGTCGTCTTCCAGACGAGCCGTGATTCGGCATGGCCTGGTGCATTTAACGATCCAGGAGTCCACCCTGGCCATGGCTTGGCTTGATTGATATGAACGTTGGCCTCCGGGCAAGTTTGACATACTTGTGTTATTGGTGCATGCACAGAGCCTCAAGTCTCATCCTACTTACACTGACACAAGCAAGCCCTTTTATCATTATTTGTTAGTTGCTATTTTACCACCAACTAGACAAGATGCCATCCGTCGCCGTCCAGGAGGCTGTCGCCGAACATATCCTCGGAGGGAATCCGGAAAGCCGCCCTCGGCTCACCGAACCGTTGGTGAACAGCGGAAGTCTAGACCACATGAACCACGCAGATGTCACCCCTGCAATCGGCCGAGAGTTCACAGGTCTCCAGGTCCGGGATCTGCTACGCTGGGACGACCAACACATGCGGGACCTTGCCATCACGATTTCGCAGCGTGGCGTGGTCTTCCTCAAGAATCAGGATGTGACTCCCAATGAGATGAAGGACTTCATGCTGCGACTGACTGCGGCTGCTGGCTGCCCCGAAAGCTCTGGGCTGCATGTGCACCCTCTGACCGAGGAGGGCAGTGAGCTTGGTGACCAAATCAGTGTCATTTCAAGTGAGAAGCAAAAGAAGGGCGGTGGCTTGACGCATCAGTTGAGTGACGTGAGCCGTTTCGCAAGTGCTGGCTGGCACAGCGACATGTAAGCCAGAGAGAGCCGTCGATTGCTTGGATAAAACATGGAGCTGACACTGGACAACAGTACCTTTGAGAAGGTTCCTTCAGACTACGCCATGCTTAAGATTCACACGCTGCCAGCGACTGGCGGAGATACCGTGAGTTGGAGTGTTCCCATCTCATCTTTGACATCGCTCCAAACTAACAGCGGCGTTCTTGCAGCTTTGGGCGTCTGGTTATGAGATTTACGATCGCCTATCTCCCCCAATGAAGAAGTTCCTCGAGGGATTGACGGCAACGCATGATGCGTCCTTCTTCCATGATGAGGCGAGGCGCCTCGGAAACCCGATCCGCAAAGGGATTCGCGGCTCGCCATTGAACCAGGGCGAGAACCTTTCCTCAGTACACCCCGTCATCAGAACCAACCCGGTAACTGGATGGAAATCCGTCTATGTCAACAGAGGTTTCACGAAGCGCATCAACGGCGTTTCAAAGGACGAGAGCGACGTCTTGCTCAACTACTTGTTCAACCTCATCACACAAAACCATGACGCTCAGGTGAGGTACCGATGGAGCAAGAATGACCTTGCCATCTGGGACAACCGGTCAACTTTCCATTGCGCTACCTACGACTATGAAGCTGCCCGCGCTGGCGATCGGGTGTGCAGCCTGGGTGAGGCGCCGTATCTGGATCTACACAGCCAAGGCCGCAGGGAGGCCCTGGGACTTTAAGAGAAAGGGAAAAAGAAATAGCTAATACAACGAAGAATGAAGATATGAATGAGATTTGATTATCACGAATCTTACTCCTATTAGGATGGCTGTAGACTACCACGTATTGACGTACTCGTACTTTTAGTAATGTTGTATCAAGTGGCTGCTCTTAGCTCCATCTTGATACTCGATGGAGATATCATAACACCTGCCTATTTGATGGATTAGCCAAGAAACTATTTCTCAGCGGACAAACCCGAAACGCCGCGTGGGCTAGTGTCGAATTTGACAGTCTCCCCGGTCAGTGCGGAAAATAGCCAGATTTGCGGGTTCCAAAATCATTAGATCTCCAGTTATGACCTTAGCTCCGCACGCTGATTTATAGCGGATCTACCAAAACGAGGCTACAGAGGGATAAGCTTTCTTCTTTAGGCCTTACATTAGCGATTTCTGGGGAAGGCCGAGCTCGCAATCGTTATTCGCAATCACGCCATTTGAAGCTGCATACAGGGATATCAAAAGTACATTGCTCTAGCTGGACGATGCTGGAGATACCAAACAACCTCAAGCCAGGCACTGATTAACGGTCGTTGTTGTTGTTGTTGCTGCCGCGAGGCTAATTAAGCATGACATATGAGTCCCTGGGGCTTGTCTTATTTGGCTCTGTAGTTCAGCTTCCAGAACAACCACGATCAGCATAGGGGGCCCTAAAGCTCGACCCCAACAGCCATGGCACCGGCAAAGACCCCTTCGCAATCTGCTACTTCCCGCTCGAAGCTTGCCAGAAGAGCTTGTGATCCATGCAAAGTAAGGAAGATTCGATGTTCAGAAACTCCTCCATGCTCGGGGTGTGTTGCAGCTGGGCTTGAATGTACTTTCAATCGCACGCAGGCCACTCGAGGGCCCCGAGGACTACGGCCTCGGACAATCGACAAGATTGACAGCAAGAGGCGAGGAGAAGAGCTAAAGAAGAAACTGGAGATCAACAAGAACGCAGGTAATCGAGAATGGGCACCTTCCGGCTCCCCTATCAGTGGCCTATCTGACCTGATTAACATTCTCGACATCTACGCAGCAAGGCTCTTCCCCATATGGCCTATTGTTGATGCTAAGAAGTTGAAGAGTGCATTGATTGCAAAGTCAAACGACTCACAGGCACGCCACCTGGCGAATGCTGTAGCCCTGGCTACCATTGCACAACTCAAGTTGAAGAGTCCTGTGGAGCTAGACGTCAAGCAAATCGAGACGGAAGGACCGGGGGGAAAGCTGCAGCTCCTCGATAGCCTTCGAGTATCCTTCTTCCTGCATATACACCATGAGAACTTGGAACCGGGAGGAACCAAATCCCTGGTCTACTTAAGAGAGGCGATCACCCAGGCCCAGATTCTTCGCTTAGACCGTGAATCGACCTATATATCTTTGTCCGAAGCCGAGCAGCAAGTCTCGAGACGGGTCTTATGGCTCCTCTTTGTCACGGAGCGGTAAGTTGAAGCAGTCGCTCCATCGTGCCGCTTGATAGCCGTGAGCTGACTGTCGTTCCATGTTCAGAGGAGTCGCACTGCTGCACAAGCTCCCCATCGTACTGAGACCCAACATCCTGTTCCCATGGTTTGGCGGGACTGATGACCAGGCCCAGGTTCTTCCGGCGTTCCTGAAGCTGGTCCACCTGTTCTGGGTTTTCGATCAGTCTGGAATTTTTGAGATACTACGAAATGCAGATTCGGACGTGCCGAATATGGCCTCGCTCGCCCAGAGCTGCCTCGAGATACTTCAGACGAAGCTACAAGACTCGGTAGGGAATGACGACTGGGGTCCTATGAACGATGTACAGCGCGCGGACATGTTTGTGACGCGACAGTGGATGCGTGCTGTTCTCTGGCGTGCGGCCTTGAGGTTTGGAATCGTAGTTCCCGCCATGAATCCCTTCAACATCGCAAAAGACTTCCTCTCGTTGGTCTCTCAGATTCCAGCGACAGCGCTAGAGTCGCACGGTCCTACTCTGGTGAGACTGACCGCCTCTGCCTTGAAGGACTTGAAGTTTTTACTAACGTCATTGTAGGAATTCAAAACATTTGAGATTGCCACGGCGGTAATTGATGCAATGGCCAGTAACCACCCTGCGGTGCCAATCGACCAGCCAAGCCAGATTCTACGTCGTCTACGAACCATTCTGGCTTCTTCGCGAGGAGGAAATAGAACCCTACTCACACTACTCAACAGGAAAATGGATGCGGCGTGTGAGTCGGGCATCTTATCGGATCACGAGAGCGAAGATTCGGCAAGCGACGAAGTTGTCTACATCACAAGCGAGCAAGAGGCATGGTCGAACGTTCCGTCGTTGGCGGGACCAACTTGCGCTCCTGGGACGACGCATCAGTTCATGGAGGAACATGCAACGCAAATATCGTGGCCGCCTCTGGATTTGGGCTATCTCGTGCGATCTCCGTCTCCTCTGACACGCATGTTGCTCGAGACTCTTCCGCGCGACGACGAGGGCAACTCAGCGGATACCGAGCCAAACTAATCCTCGGGACCGATCGCTTGGTGGATTCACTGTGGGCTCGATGTGCGAAACCAATGGAACCTGGGGATGGTACAATGCTCCCAAGGTCTCGCGTCATCGGCCAGATCCACCGGGGTCGGCCCCGCGCCCGCTTGACGGCGAACTCCGAGAATTTCTCCGGCTGAGGGGGGGACACCTCGGATATTCTCAGTGTAACTCTCAGTTACAAGACATCCTGGCTTGGGATTCTAACCTGTCAAACCACATTATCCAAATATTCGTCAAACTGAGTCACAATGGCGTGGGCTGAACCTCGGGATACGGGCATGATCTACCGCCGTCTTGGACGGTCTGGGTTGCATGTATCAGCCATCAGTCTGGGCGGCTGGATGACCTATGGAGGATACGCCCAAGATGAACAGGCCTTTGCTTGCATGAAGAAGGCTTATGACCTGGGTGTCAACTTCTTCGATACTGCCGAAAACTACACTGCCGGCGAGTCGGAAATTGTTATGGGCAAGGCCATCAAGCACTTTGGCTGGAAGCGAAGCGACTTGGTCATCACCACGAGTAAGATCCCTCGAAGACTGAGGACCTGTTCTTTGATGTTAACAGCCATCTAGAAATTAACTGGGGAGCTGTCAATGGCGAGATCCTGGTCAACAACCACGGCCTCTCCCGAAAGCATGTCATTGAGGGTCTGGAGGCATCACTGGGCCGTCTTGGGCTCAAGTACGTCGATGTTGTCTATGCGCACCGCCCAGACCGTCTGACCCCCATGGAGGAGACTGTGCGGGCTTTCAATTATGTCATTGACCAAGGCATGGCCCTCTACTGGGGAACTTCAGAATGGAGCGCCGACGAGATTGCCGAGGCCGTAAGAAAGCCAAACCCCTATTCGCCTGAAGCAAAACTGACTCCAGATACCAGGTTGGCATTGCTAGGGACCTGAGGATGATTGCTCCTATTGTGGAGCAGCCTCAGTACAACATGCTGGTCCGAGACAAGGTCGAAGGCCAGTTCCAGCGTCTGTATGAGCGTTGCGGACTAGGCCTTACGACGTTCAGCCCGATCAAGATGGGACTGCTCTCTGGAAAGTACAACGACGTGATTGATGGCCAGCCCCCCAAGGACTCTCGATTTGGCTCCAGCAAAGATGGCTTTGCCGACTTCATGCGTGGCCGCATGGGTTCCGACGACTGGAAGCAGGAGATTGAGCAGGTCCGCCAACTCAAGCCCATTGCTGACAAGCTGGGCGTGAGCCAGAGCCAGCTTGCTGTGGCATGGGTCTTGAAGAACCCCAACGTCAGCAGCGTCATCACGGGAGCCAGCCGCCCGGAGCAAATTGAGGAGAACGTTGGTGCGCTCAAGATTCTCGATAAGCTAACGCCTGAGATTCTGGCTGAGATTGATGCCATTACCAAGAACAAGGTGGAACTCGACCCCGCCAGGCAAAGCTAGGAGGATGATGTGAAAATGAAATGAATACAATGCGAAAAGATCAAAGTCTCTGCCGCCCATTCCCCAATTCACATGAGCTCCACGTAGATGCTTAATGTTCATAATCTCAATCGCCTTTCTAAAGAGCTCCAGGAACCTGTTCGAGCTTACAAAGTTAGGCACCAGTTATTGCATCAAAGTCTTTGTATTTGGGCCTGTAGCTTTTCACTCAATCCGACATGGGTTGGTTAAGAGGATTGCGTACTATAAAACTGCGAGGATCGATCGGCTACTGGTTTTGGCGTCCATTTGCGTCGCATTCACCGGGATTGCTGAAGACTCTTGAAGATGACATAAAAGAGGGACAAGCGTTTCAGCCATGCTGAAGGCTTAAACGCGCAAAGGGGAAAATAAAGAAGCAAGGATTGGTGCTTTGGTTACTGAGACTCTGAGCTGCCCGAGCCGCGGAACATCACTTCATCCTCGCATGACTTTCTGTTATCTATATGTTGGCCATTACCTGGAAGAAACCTTGATTCTGTAACTCTACATCTGTCTTTGAGTCCCTCTAGGAAGCATGCTTAGACAATAAGAAGTATGTCCCCATTGAGAGACATGCCGTGGCTTACAAGGAATCGGTAGTGTTCTTATCTCAATGTACAAAGCCTCGTTGACATTATGGCAGAGTGTTTGACCTCTTAGATTCCAATCATAGATACCGCTCTTCCGTAGCTCAACCAAGACAAGGGAAGCATCGTCCTCCCCGATCAACTAACTCAAGACCTTCGCCGAACCAACCATGAGTGGCAACTGAACATTAGCAGTAGATCCAATGCGCAGGCTTTCACGTCAAAGGAAGAAATCCCGGAACCCGATTCGGTGGCGTCGCATGCGTAGTAGTGAGGGTACCGTAGGTTTGTTTTCCCGCCAGGCTGGTGTCGATCCTCAATGTTTCCGAGACAAAGTTGAACAAACTTTACAGACCGGCGTGCGTCTGCATCCTGCTTGCGCAAAGAAAACGGACATGACTGGATGCCGAAAACAACTTCTCGAGCATTTCCAGCGGAGTGCTGCCCGTTGTGGACCGATCGTCGCGGGCGCGGACTTAAGACTTTCTCTACCGCATCATACCTCCGGTTGGCTGCCGCTCTTCCGTGAGGCATCGTAGCGTGGGTGGTACAGATCTCAGAAGAGCGCCACATGGGGCTTCTGGGGCATTGGAGTCAATTGGTTCCAAGCTCTGCTGAGGTATGCGGTCTTGTTGCCGCGAGCCCGCTCCGGAGCTTCAGTTTCCGAACTTGGTAAGTGGCCGTCCGGCGTTGAGTCTAAAGCCCGGCGACCTCACTGAGACAGGGTATTTAGACGGCCATCGGTGAGAATATAAATGCTCACTTGCTCGAATCATTTAGAAGAAAGGATTTCATTGTCATGGGATTCAAATAAGAGTTTGTTCTTGAAGAATATTCCCGCATTATTTAGTTCACGAAGAAACAATCCCTGCCAACATGACAGTCAGAGGAGCCCATGGGGTCAAGTACGCCAAAGACCAGCCTGCAGGCTTCACCAATCGCATTCAGAATGTCGCAGTAGTTGGTGTAAGTTGACCAAGTCTCTATTTCTACCGACAAGACGAGAATTCTTGATGCTGATTACCCCTCAAGGCTGGCGGAACTATTGGCTCGTTCCTCGCCAACGCACTCTTGGCGACTGGCAAGCACAACGTAACTGCCATTACCCGTGCTGGAAGCACCACCAAGCTCCCCAAGGGAGTCAAGGTTGCCGAGATTGACTACAACAATGAAGATACCATTGTAGCCGCCCTCAAGGGACAGCAATTCCTCGCCATCTCCATGAACCCAGGAGCTCCTGCGGATACCCAGAAGAAGCTGATTCAAGCGGCTGCCAAAGCAGGAGTTCCCTGGGTCATGCCCAACTCCTACGTCCCAGACATCTTCAACGAGAGCCTATGCGAAGAGATCATCTCTGGCTACCGCGTTCGCCAGGGGATCACGGATGTCGAGGAAGCAGGACCTTCATGGATTGCCATGTTTTGTTCCTACTGGTACGAATTCTCCCTGGCTCAAGGCCAACCATGGTACGGATTCGACATCAAGAACAGGAAGGTGACGTTTTACGACGATGGCAATACCCGCATCAACACTTCGACGTGGTACTTGTGCGGGAAGGCTCTGGCGTCGTTGCTCAGCCTGAAGGAACTGCCAGAGGATGAGAACGACCAGTCCCCCACTGTATCAAACTGGAGAAACAAGCCTCTGTGGATCTCAAGCTTTTTGGTTTCCCAGAAGGACATGTACGAAAGCGTCAAGCGTGTGACGGGCACAACAGATAAGGACTGGGATGTTGATTACGAAGGCTCCAAGGCCCGCTGGCAACGAGGCAAGGATCTGATCGACAAGGGAGACTTTGAGGGAGGGTTCTACTTGTGCCTCTACTCACGGGGGTTCTATCCCAATGGCGACGGAAACTACGAGGATCGGGTCGAGAACCACCTCTTGGAACTACCAAAGGAGGACTTGGACGAGGCGACGAAGCGAGCGGTGGACATGGCAGAGGGTGGGTACGACTACCTGGAGTCGAGGTACGCTTAAGCTGCCGTCTGGTTTGACATGGAGCATTAGACATTACAATGATCAAGTGAAATTGGGGAAAATGGGAGTAAGAAAAAGAAACCCGGTCGTTGACTGACTGGCTTGAATCTGCAAAAAAATGTGATTCCGCCCGGGCTCGAACCGGGGACCTTCTCGGTGTTAACGAGATGCCATAACCAACTAGACCACGGAACCAATTGATGTTGAATGAGCTGCAACCAGGAACTATGTTCCTCAGCATCACGCGCATTTGGAAAGAATGTGATGTTGAGTGAAGGTGTCTCCCTGAACACCTCCTCAAAGCCTTTTGCATTCAATTGAGCGTCGAGACAAGGTCATCTATTTCAAGCGTGACTCCTTTCTTTAAGTTGTAAAAGCTCCCTTCATCTTACAGATGTGACTGTGCTGTTTGTTACCTGAGGATGCTGGCTACGTTGTCTCCGAGTTTGACGTATGAATCCAGGTCAAGCAGTCAAGAAGCAAGTGTGCGTATTCACCCAGAGGTCTTGAAAGCAAGACAGGGGATTGATTTCATTTCTCATTAGAGGCATACACGTATACGCGGTTTCGTTAACATAACACATAGACCACCGTTTCCAGCTCTTCGTAATATCCGATCCTGTAAAAGTAAAGAGAGAATCCCTTGGGCTGTGCAGAGCATACATTTGACTGCAGCATGCATAGAAGTCTTAGAACCTGAACATGTTTGGAGTTTTGAAGATGTCAAGTGAGCTTAGTGGTGTCTCCCAGTTCGGCTTTCATCCGACTCCGTTCAGACGTAATAAGCGGATGACCGACGATTTCGTGACCTCTCTCGGATGACAACAGGAGGAGGTGCAGAGATGCTGGAAGTACGTCTGCGGCTTCGACTTTGGGACCGGTGTCTTCGTCGTCGCCGCCGCTCGGGACTGACATCATGGTACCATTTCTCGCGCTCCTGTGGAGGTGCACCAAGGTTGAAACAGGACCGGACAATCCAAAGTATAAGAAGCACCCCAAGAACCGAGCCGATCACGATACCGGCGATGGCGCCGCCACTCAGGCCTGCCCCGGAATCACCCCCGCCCGATTCAGTGACCACGGTGACCGTGGCTACTGGGGCATCTTGGCGAGGTTGGAGACGGCGGGTGGTAACAGTGGGGGTCGACTGGAACTCCGGAAACGACTTGTTGAAGTTCAATGTCCCCGAATTAGCAAGAGGAGCCATGGTATGATAGATGCAGAATATCTGCAGAATAACCGGCGAGTATGGGCTGTGGTGAGGATACCGAGCACCAATCGCCTACTGTATGCGTGAAGGCTAGATGAGCGACCTTTAAGCATAAAAAGAATACGGATCAATGCTCAGTCTGAACGTCATGGTCGCGTCAGCTACTTCTGGTGCGATGGTGCCTTGGTATTAAACACGCTATAATCACTGAGATCTTTTGCTCCGCGAGCCTGAGCTCTGCAACCTGCGTAGCCTAGACCGCATGTGGCTCTGGTAAGGTCCGACGTGCTGATCTAACACTCGACACGTCTTGGCCGGTAGTATGACTGGAAACATGACCTAAGGATATTTGGATCCGGTAGTACCGTACCGGGAGTATGGATGGAAAGCCACCAAGGCTCACTTCTCAAGCTCGAGCTCGAGGTTTGCTATGAGAAAGGAGTTTTTGGTCTATGACGCGGATGGCATCACTGCGCAGTATGGATGAGACGTCTTGCTTCTTTCATCCCTGCAAGTCTATAGTCAAATCATTCACCTACCTAGGCCACCTACGACACTCATTGATGCATCATTCGTAGCGACGTTTTGGCAAGTCCTTCGAGACAGTGAATGGGAGAGTACTGTAGGATGGAGGATTCTCAATAACCCCCCTGCCGAAGAGCTGTGCTCGTCAATTGGTTGATGACGATCGGCGATTGACCACATGTTGTAGGTTTGTGGATTAGACAGGGGTTGTATTGGAGAACAGGCCTAGTCTCACAAGGATCATCCCAGAGAGATCAACATCCCCGCAAGCCCCAGACTCTGAAGAGGTCCACTCCAAGAGGAGTAAGGAAGATCAGACTTGCGTTGTGTTACTCTGAACGAATGCTTGCTTTCAAATATCAACCGGCACCATTTGATTATCAAGGATGCTGCACACTGAATGCCGTCGTGTGACGTGCAAGAATGAGTGGCGTCGGCTTCCAAACATTAAGCTTGCTTCGATGACTGACTGTACCTGGCTAAGAACCCATGTCGCTTGGCTGTGCGAAATGTTCTGTGTAGGTATAGGAAGAAGGATAGCCAGAGCATGAAAGGTCTAACCTCTCGCGCAAGCAAACCTGAGCTATTCGCATGGAAAGAGGTCCGAAACGTTGCAGGATCAGCACCACGTGGTTCCAAAAGGTCCAGCTAAGCGAGACGCGGGGAAGAAGAGCAACACGAACCTCGAAACAGTAACGCTGGGCCAAGCTATGGAGCTCGTGATCAATGTACGCTTTCCGCAGCTTCCGTCAATACTTCTCGGTCGTTCGGTGAGTCCGGTAGGAAAACTCGCCCGAGAAGGATGGGCATTTGAAGACTTGGAGAGAAAGGGTCGCTTGATCACTCTTGAGTCCATTGTCAACTGGCTAGTCTAATATCAGAATATCGACACCCTTTGCCCGGGAAAGATACCTTGGGTGGCTTGAATGGACTTTGGGTTGAGAGGTCTAGACATCATCTAAAGCCTTGTTACGAAAAGTAGAAGCAACAGTGGACGATGCGCAGCTTTCAACATGACAAGAGTCAGGTGTGTATGTGTTTCTTGTTGAGATGATCTTCGCTGTCTCCCAACTGGACACTATTAAATTATTATTTGACCAAACATCAGAACATGGGCTATCAAATCAACGAAGTGCTCTCATCACCAACAATACCCTGAGCTTGAGACGTCGCGTTCATGAACCCTGGGGCATACCATAGCGCTCTTTCCACTCCATGAGCATCTCGACCGAGATGTCGTTTCCGCCACAGACAAGGAGCACAACCTTTGCTTCGGGGTCAAGTTTACGACCAAGAAACTTTTTGAGAAGTCCATCTTCACAGAGCGCAATGGCGACGCCTGCCGTCAGCTCGACCATCATCCGCTCATGGCGCGCAAGGACCAGACAGCCCCTGGCTGCATCTCCATCAGTGAGCACGGCACTGATGACCCCAGGCCTCTGGGCATACTGGAATGTCTTCTCCGACACGGTAGCAACACCCAGGCTGCGGGCCTGAGAGGTAATCTTGCCGAGGGTAATGAGCTTGTTGGCCTGTAGAGACTGGCTGAGCGAGTCGGCTCCCTCAGTCTCCATGCCAAGCACGGTAACGTCGTCGGTCCACCCCGCCTTATCGATATACTGGACGACGCCGTTCATGAGACCACCACCGCCGACACTGCACACGACGACGTCTGGCTTCTCGCCCAGCTGGCTGGCGATTTCATGCATGACGGTCGAGTTGCCTTGCCAGACATCAGGGTGGTCAAATGGTGGAACATAGACCCCGTTCGGGTCAGACGGAAGCACCACTGCTTTGAGATATCTATCCGCATCCATGACGCTGTGGCCGTGCTGGATGACTTGGGTAGCACCATCAGCATGCAGCCGGGCAATCAAGGCTGGACTGGTTGTGGTGGGAACCACGACCGAGGCCTCATAGCCTAGAGCCCGAGCAGCAACGACGCAAGCAATGCCTGCATTGCCGCCGGAAGACGCATAAAAGTGCGGGCGCTTATCGACAGCTTCGCTCTCGCGGATGCGGCACAGGAGGTAGTTGCCAATGCCCCGGGACTTGAACGAGCCGGAAGGCTGGAGGTTGTCGAGCTTGAGAAGGATTCTGCTTCTACGATTTAGAAGTCTGATACATCTTGCAGAGAAACCCGGCACCCTGCTTCCGCCACTTACCAACCGGCTCTTTTGGAGAGATGCGGCGACTCAATCAAGGGGGTGGTGACCCAGGGCTGACGGCGGTTGCGAGTCATATTTGCGAAAATGGCTGGAGAATGGAGAATGAGAGGTGATGTTTCACTCGAGTTGTTGATCTGATGGACGTGTGTTGGATTATATCACACGTATAAGAAGTCGGGCCTCGGCGGCGGCTTAAGGTGAAGGTGGAGGTGTAAGTACACCGTGTGATGGCTCGGAAGAGCGCCGAGTCGTCACACGGGCTCACAACACGTGGAGAAAGTTGGGGAAAACTCGGTGAGCTGCGTTTAGCTCTGTATTTACGTGGTCTATGACCAATGGTTATGCGGCCGAAAAGTCAAAGAGACCAGTTTGGTTGCACCTATCGTGATCTCATAGGTTGGAGATGGGAGATGGGAGATGGGAGACGGGAGATTGCCGCGTTTCCAGGCGGCCAGCCTGTGGAATGGAATAAGAACCGAAAGGGCACGGCTCTTGGACTTCGGCCGAGGAAGCGGATCCAATCCGAAAAGCACTGGCTCCATCCACTAATACTCTACTTTCAAGTGCAGATTTCAGTATGTACTGTAGTTGAGTACATACATATCCTCACCAACGGCCGCTCGCTCGGCTGTAGCTCCGCCCTACTCGGCTGCGGAGCCGCGAAATGGGTCGAGACTCGCCACGGCGGAACCGGCTCCGGAGGTACCTTCAGGGCAGATTTCCGGCGAGCGGGTACCTCTGGCTCGAGTCACCGGCGGCGGCAATCGACGGGGTTTGCATTTGCTTATCCCTTTGGTTCCTGGGGGCAAAAGACTTTTGTCTCTAAGCGCAGCTCGGATTATGGGCCGTCGAGAGTAAAGACAAAACCAAAACCGCCTTCGTCTATTTCCGGGACGACATAACTCAACTCTGCCTGGTCAAGAAACTTCTTTGCTGCTTCTCCTTGCATCGCCGCCACAATCTTATCGCTGGCCAACAAGGGGTCTCAGACCACTCACTCATAAACCACATCTCGGCGTCATCACACCACTTGCTCCCTGGAACAACACCCGAGCCTCGACTGTTCTGGTTTTGAGATAAGAGGAAAAGCCCAACCCTGCGCGGATTCCCGCCTCCAACCAGCTTTGCTTTGGGCTTTGAGCTTCGAGCATCGAGCTGCGTGCTCATCATTGACGTTCGACATGTTCACGGCACGCCTCAGCCAACGGCTTTGCCGTCCAGCCCGGCTATCAGCTCGGCTTCATCCCCGCCAGCTGCAGAGTGTTCACGTCAGCCGTGTATTTTCGACTCAAGGCGCCCTGTTGAGCCAATCGGCGGGCAGTGATGGCCAGCGCTTTGTAGATACTCAGAGCTTTGTGCAGTTGCGCGAGCATGAGACGTTTACGCGCAGACACATTGGTAGCGAGGATCATGTCCAGACCGAGATGCTCAAGTCTCTCGATCCTCCAGTCAATTCCATGGAGGAGTTAATCCAGCAGACCATTCCTCCTCAGGTCCGAAAGGATAACGGCCTCAGCCTGGTCGAGCAGTGGGATGTTTCTGGCGAGACGACAGCGGTTCCCCCCAACGGCCGCACGGAGCATTTCGTCCAGCAGAAGATGCGTCAGATTGGAAGCCTCAATGACCAGTTTGAGTCCTTTATCGGCTGCGGCTACTACGGTACCCTCGTACCCCAGGTCATCCAGCGCAACGTCCTCGAGAACCCGGCTTGGTACACGAGCTATACGCCTTACCAGGCCGAGATCAGCCAGGGCCGTCTGCAGTCCCTCCTCAACTTCCAGACGCTTGTCACTGATCTGACGGGTCTGGATATCGCAAACGCCTCGGTTCTCGACGAGGCCACGGCTGCGGCTGAGGCCATGACCCTGGCCCTCAGTGGCGCGAAGCTCGCCAAAGGCGCGAGGAAGACGTTTATCGTCTCCGAGGATTGCCACCCCCAGACCATTTCAGTGCTTGAGTCCCGAGCGCACGGCTTCGGTATCGATATTGTGGTCGGCGACGTCCTTGCTGACGACTACAAGCTGATCCGAGAGGCTGAGGGCACCCTCATCGGCACCCTTATTCAGTATCCCGACACTCACGGCGGCGTCCACGAGTACCAGCGGCTGTCCGACCTCGTGCACTCGCAAAAGGCCCTCGTCTGCGTTGCTACTGACCTCTTGGCCCTGACCATGCTGAAGCCCCCGGGCGAGTTTGGTGCGGACATCGCCTTTGGCAACTCGCAGCGTTTCGGTGTTCCCCTGGGCTACGGCGGACCCCATGCCGGCTTCTTTGCGTGCTCCACAAAGTATCAGCGAAAGATCCCCGGACGCCTGGTTGGTGTTTCCAAGGATCGTCTCGGCAACCCTGCCCTCCGCCTTGCTCTGCAGACGCGAGAGCAGCACATTCGAAGAGAAAAGGCTACGAGTAACATCTGCACTGCCCAGGCGCTCCTGGCCAACATGAGCGCTTTCTACGCCATCTACCACGGACCCCATGGCTTGAAGGCCATCGCGCAAGATGTCTGGAGCAAAACACGCCTTGCACAGGATCTCATCCTCAAGAAGCCTCAGTTCGAGCTCTTCACCAGGGGCACCCGAGGCGATGGTGCCGTGCTTTTCGATACCATTACTCTCAAGGCATCCCCGGACGTCGTGGCTGGTGTTCACGATGAGGCTACTCGCCAAGGCATCAATCTTCGCCGTGTCAGCGAGGACAAGATTGGCCTCTCCATGCACGAGGGAGTCTCTCTGGAAGGACTAGGCAAACTGCTCAAGTGCTTTGGTGTTAGTGAGCAGGAGTTCAACGAAGCGCTCGAGTCCACCGAGCCAGCCAGCTTCTTGGACGGACGCATCCCCGAACCGTTCCAGCGCACGTCTGCCTTCCTCGAACAGCCCGTGTTCAACCAGTACCACTCCGAGACCGAGCTCCTGCGGTACATCTACCACCTTCAGTACAAGGACCTGTCTCTGGTGCACTCCATGATCCCCCTGGGATCCTGCACCATGAAGCTCAACGCTACCACGGAGATGCTGCCCCTGTCGGACCCGGGAATGGCCAACATCCACCCCTTTGCTCCTGTCGAGCAGGCCAAGGGATACCAGGCCCTCATCAGCTCCCTGAGCAAGAACCTGTCCACCATCACGGGCATGGACGAGGCCAGTCTGCAGCCCAACTCGGGTGCCCAGGGTGAGTTTGCCGGTCTCCGCGTCATCAAGAAGTTCTACGAGACCAAGCCCGGCGGCGAGCGCCGCAACGTTTGCCTTATTCCTGTGTCGGCCCACGGAACCAACCCTGCCAGTGCGGCCATGGCCGGCATGAAGGTCGTTTCTCTCAAGTGTGACCCCAAGACCGGCAACCTCGATATCGAAGACCTCAAGGCCAAGTGTGCCAAGCATGCCGATGAACTGGCCGCCATCATGATCACGTACCCTAGCACCTTTGGTGTCTTTGAGCCCGAGGTGAAGCAGGTCTGCGAGATTGTCCACGAGCACGGTGGCCAGGTCTACATGGATGGCGCCAACCTCAATGCCCAGATCGGCCTCTGCAGCCCTGGAGACATTGGTGCCGACGTCTGCCATCTCAACCTCCACAAGACCTTCTGTATCCCCCACGGAGGCGGCGGCCCCGGTGTTGGTCCCATTACGGTCAAGAGCCATCTGGCCCCTTACCTGCCTAGCCACCCCGTTGTTGATCCTCAGGGTGCTTCCGAGACTCGAAAGACGACTGCTGTTGCTCCCATTAGCGCTGCTCCTTGGGGAAGTGCTTCCATCCTGCCCATCAGCCACGCTTACATCCTGATGATGGGCGGCGCCGGCCTTACCAAGCAGACTGGTCTCGCGCTGCTCAACGCAAACTACATCATGTCGCGACTCCTGCCTCACTACAAGGTGGCCTACACCAACGCCAACGGCCGATGTGCCCACGAGTTCATCCTCGACCTGCGCCCGCTCAAGGAGACGTCGGGCGTCGAGGCCGCCGATGTCGCCAAGCGCCTGCAAGACTACGGCTTCCACGCCCCGACGATGAGCTGGCCGATTGCCAACACGCTCATGATTGAGCCCACCGAGTCCGAGTCCCGCGCCGAGCTCGACCGCTTCTGCGACGCCCTGATCCAGATCCGCCGCGAGATCGCCGACATTGAGTCCGGAAAGGTGCCGCGCGAGGGCAACCTGCTCAAGAACGCGCCGCACCCGCAGCAGGACCTGCTCATCTCGGACAAGGAGTGGGATCGCCCCTACACCCGCGAGCAGGCGGCGTACCCGCTACCGTACCTCAAGGAGAAGAAGCTGTGGCCGTCTGTTGCCAGGGTCGACGATGCGTATGGGGATACCAATCTGTTTTGCACTTGCCCGCCCGTTGAGGGCAGCGAGAATCTTTAGATGAGTTATGCGGTTCATTTGGGCAGAAGGCGTACCGGCAGCTAGAATTGCATTTTGCGTTTGTTCAACACAAAAAGAGATGTAGACATGATAGAAGAAGCATGTCATTTTGAATATTCAAAAACGACGCATTGCGTCAATATTAATTTGAAGAGAATTCATTGCAGTAGCAAATACGAACTTGGGCTGCTTATAAGCGTATGAAGCAGGGCTCGCGTATTAGACGAGCCCGCGAACTGAGATGCAAAATACCAAGTTGTAAAGACAGCTCTCTTCTGTCGACTCACAACTCATGCTACAACTGATGTAGAATGGTGATGAAACATTAAAATTTGGGCTAAGATGTTGAACTTGCTTAGCTTCTATATACAGACAAGTCATATTCATTATTGAAGCCACGGCTGAGGGAACTGTCCCACCCACTCGGCCACCTCTTTTCTCAGCTCAGCAATTTCTGGCACCTGTGTTCCATCGCCGAGATGCTCCAGAAACGCCTTGACCGTCTTGGGGTTCTTGGCACCCTTGGCCTCTGCCGCCGCCTTGGCCTTGTTGTCCACGTCCAGCGTGATTTGAACTCCACGGTCCACAATGTCCGCCACGCGCTTGAAGTCGTCGGCCTGGAACCCTCTCGTCGTCATCGCGGGCGTTCCCAGTCGCAGACCGCCAGGCTTAAGGGCCGACTTATCTCCCGGGACCGTGTTCTTGTTGCTGGCCACGCCGCAAAGCTCGAGAACACGCTCAACGCGGGCGCCGTCGATGCCCTTGGACTTGAGGTCGACGAGAACCAGGTGGTTGTCGGTGCCGCCAGAGACAATGTTGTAACCCAGGCCATCCGACAGACGGCCAGACATGGCCTGGGCGTTGCTCAGCACCTCTTTCTGATACTCGATGAACTCGGGAGCCTGGGCCTGGCGCAGAGCCACGGCCAGCGCTGTGATGGTGTGGTTGTGGGGACCGCCCTGGTGACCGGGGAAGACGGAGGCGTTGATGGGACCCTCGAGGTCATATAGGACCTTGTTGCCCTTTTTGTCGACGTTTCTAACGCCCTTGCGGAAGAAGATCATGGCTCCGCGGGGTCCGCGAAGAGACTTGTGCGTAGTGGTGGTGACGACGTCGGCAAACTCGAACGGCGTGGGGATGACACCGGCAGCGACAAGGCCGGAGATGTGCGCCATGTCGACGAGCAGATAGGCGCCAACCTCATCGGCAATGGCGCGCATGCGGGCGTAATCGATGAGACGTGAGTAGGCCGACGTGCCGGCAATGATGATCTTGGGACGGTAGATGAGGGCGTTGTCGCGCAGCTTATCGTAGTCGATGAGACCGGTCGTCTCATCGAGACGGTAGGGGAGCGTCTCGAAATACTTTGAGATCATGGAAATCTTCTTATGGGGTAGTTGGTAACCGTGAGACAAGTGGCCACCATGGGGCAGGTCAAGACCCATGATGCGGTCATGGGTGTTGAGGAGGGCTGAGTAGGCGTAGAGGTTTGCCGGCGATCCAGATAGGGCTTGATTTCCATAATTAGTGGAAAGTTGAACGGCATTGTACAGGAAAAGGCGTTGACTCACGCTGAACATTGACACCCCAGTTCTCGGGATCGATGTGGAACGTCTGGAGAGCTCGCTGCTGGCAGAGACGCTCGGCCTCGTCAATGTGCTCGTTGCCGCCATAGTAACGAGCGCCAGGGTAGCCCTCGGAGTACTTGTTTTGCATGACACTGCCCAGGGCATCGAGAACAGCTCTAGAGGTGAAGTTTTCAGAAGGAATGAGATTGATGAAGTGGTTCTGCCGCGTCTCTTCCTGCAGAATGGGTCAGCGGACAGAGCTGGCAAGGGAGTGAGAGGACGGCCTTCAACATACACGCTTCAAGATGGCGTGGATCTCAGGATCGCCATCCTGGAGAGAAGCGCTAAGCAGCTACAGGTGGATGTCAACATTCTCGACCGCTACAATTTGAACATAGAAACAGCACATGGGGATCATCACTCACGTCCGTCTGCGATGAGAGAGACGCCAGCGGCCTCGCCGAGTGCAGCCCGGCAAGAGACGGCTTTACGCCGACGCGCAATCGAGCGGGACGAAGAGCGCGAGCCGCAAACATGATTTGGCGGACTCAAAGGGGGAACAAGAAGAAGAAGAAGAAGAAGAAGCTGGAGATGGCAGTGGTGGAAGCGATAGAAGCGATGCGTGCGATGTTGGAAAGGGAGCAATGGGAATGATGCAGGTTTAATTGACTTTGCCACAAGTGAATGGATCAAATGCGGAATGCAGAGGCCGGCGGGCCAGCGGCTTTGGCTCGGCTCTCGATCCGCCGCTCGGAGTGGCTCCGTGTGCTTTCAGTGTATGCTCCCGAGACGCCAAGAAGCCGCCGCTATAGTGCGAAGTGGGAAGCGGGAAGCCAGCGTGCACCACAGTGATTGAGGTCAATGGTACTGCTCGTATTCAGTTTTACAGCTGAATCTCGTAGAATGTGTAAAAGATTGTAAATTGATGCAGTATAGCCTTTTGCACTGATGGATGTTCTCCGAGAATGAGGCCTAGCACTTGGTGCAGCGAGAAAAGCTACGCAAAACTAAATGTCCACTACCCAGTCAACGTCTGTATTGGAGCTTCCGAGAGCTCTCTCAGGGTATGCAGCTTTGAGCAATATCCAAGATAGTCATCTCAGTCAATCACTATCGCCAGTGGATGTAGCAAGGCACATAAGCTCAAACAGTTGGCAAAAAAATGAGTGTAGGGTAGCTGACTGCTGAGCCCATTGTGAGCTATTCCAGAAGCTCGATAGGTAGACATCGACATCCATCGTCTCCGCACTCACCCACATCCCCACTCAAATCATCTTGAGCCTGAACTGAGCTGGGATAACCCTTCACTGGACCTCACCCAGGCCGTCTTGTTGTCGGTCCAAGGCGCTTCCATGGAGATGGCGGCATGAGCCAACCTTGCTCGCCCTCGCAGCCGCATGATAAAACGCTTCGCGCGCGCCTCATCCTCCGGCCATGCTCAACTCAGCCCAGCCGAGGCCCCCGCCCATCATCCGCAGCCGGACTGGGTGCTTCACTTGTCGCCGGCGCAAGAAGAAGTGCAACGAAGAGAAGCCCTTGTGTAGCGGCTGCAAGCGTAACAAGCTCGAATGCCACTGGCCCTCCGAGAGTGGTGCCTCGGGCTCGACTTCACAATCTGGGCCGCCCCGGCCGGTAGATGCCGTGCCGTCTTCGGCCCCGGTTAAAACACCCTCGACTCCGGCTTCGGCTCCGGCTCCGATTCCGACTCTTGTCTCTCCTGTCATCTCACAGCCCTTGCCTGGACACCAGAGCAACCTACGGCCGCCAGATCAAAACCATGGCATCGAGGATGAGCAAATCAAAGGAGGCGT
Organism: Pseudonectria foliicola; assembly: GCA_003693505.1. Lineage (NCBI taxonomy): Eukaryota > Fungi > Ascomycota > Sordariomycetes > Hypocreales > Nectriaceae > Pseudonectria > Pseudonectria foliicola. The sequence goes on along the minus strand of QUZD01000007.1, from coordinate 154,092 downwards.
CCTTGGGACACCACCTTACCCGGGTGCGCCCTCGCCGCATTACTCGTCAACGAACACTCCTCGCACTCTATTGGACTCTGAGATGATCGATGTGGACGAAGATGGCCAGCCGCCCTTACCGTCACCATCTTCCATTGGGTCAACAACCTCTCCCGAAACCACGCTGGTTTCTCCCCAGGCCGCTCAAGACTTGGGCATTTGGGATGCCCTCGCCCTCAACAATAACCATGTATTTTCCCCAGACGGCTTTCCAGTCGATATCCCCAAGTCCATGACTCTTCTTCCGCAACATGGACCCCATTCCTACGATCTACTCAGCTACTATCTCGCACGTACAGCAAATAGCATGGGCAATGGCTCCACCGCAATCAATCCCTTTATATCCAAACTGATTCCCCTCGCTTTTTCCAGTCCGCTCGTCTTGCAGCTCATCCTTGCTCAAAGCGCAGGGCATCGCCAGGCGTCAACCAAGCAGCTGCCAAGCGACGAGATTGCGCAGAGATACTATACCGACTCGCTCCGCATGTTCAGAAGCGTCGTAGACGAGCATGTTTCGGGCAAAAGTGAAAACACACTAGTGTTGACTGTCGGCAGCTTAATACTTTGTCTCACAGAGGTTCGTGTTCATGGAGAACCTTTTCTTATACAACAATGGCTAACCCATCCTAGGTCGCCCGGGGTGATCGACACGGCACCATCTTTGATCATTTGATTGCGTCCAAGTCGCTTTTGACAATGCTGCTATCTCGGCCCAAGTCAGAAATGTTTGGAGATCTTCCCGACTTTTTGATTGAGTACTACATGCATATGGCAGCGTCCAGCATGATCTCCATTGACCCACACTACAACTCCAAGCCGCTACTGAGCCCCGAAATCCAACAACTCGCCAGGGTCCTCGTGCAGAAGAGATATATAGGCCAGCTGTGTGGCTGTTGGCTCGAACTCCTTCTTCTCATTCCTCAAATCTTCCAGCTGGGCGAGAGGATGCTTGGTGCTGCCAAGGAAAGCTCGAATGCCCACTCGCCCGAAAACATCATCAACTTTGGGTTCCTCCAGTCAGAGGTAACGGCATTCTGTCCCGATGTTTCCGCAAGCCAGGACAGTCGGCTCGCCGGTCTTGTGTTCAAGCAAGGTGTACTTTTATATCTGTGGACCATCTTGGCAAACCCTCACCAGAGTGAAAGTAACAGTGTCTACAAGTCCCTAGTGGACGGTGCTGTATCGGAAGCTATCGTCCTGCTTGGTCAATTCCCTGCCGCCATCCGAGTCAACACCAGCCTTTGTTGGCCGCTCGCTGTCATTGGATGTTGCACATCTGATCCGGCGGTTCAGCAGGTTCTGAGGGAGCGTCTACAGACAATGCTTGATGCTATTGGCTTGGGGAATATGAGAGAAACCCTAGTTTTGCTGGAGCATGCGTGGAAACAACCTGCGCAAGACCTAAGCCCATGGAACTTGTACAAACTCATGCACGAGCACCAAATTTGGATATCATTTGCATAAAGAGCCGTGCATCAAATCGAATTGGACATATAACGCCCTCGATATATGTTTACTCCTATCATCGGCTCAGAACGTTATGATGGAGATTGCAAGGCATTTAGAAGGAAAATAACCATTTTAACGAGAGCGAAACTCAATGTTTAGACCCTATGACTAGGTTGCTCTGACCCGTAAGCTTTTAGGGAACTTCAAAGATGAGTGAGAGGTGTTGGCAGAGGGGCCTAAGAAAACAGACAAATAACCCCAAAATTGCGAACGATGCAGTTCGGAGGCAACAAGGAGAGGCGACGTACAATAGTTCTTGTTTCAGTAATGGTCCTTCCTCGACTGAACGGGTGACTTTTCGAGCCAGACAAACCCCGGTATACGGGTCCGTGAACGATATATACCGAGCTGTATTTCCCCTCTCCCTATGATCTATATCCCATAAGCTCATTTAACAGTTCATCCCTACCAAGGTCTTTAGCCACGGATATGGGGGTGCTGCCCCTGTTACTTTTAGCCTCTGGATCAGCTCCTGCCTGCAAAAGCACCTTTACAACATTTGCATGTCCATACTCCACGGCCCAATACAACGCAGTACGTCCGCTGCCATCCCGCCGCTCAAGTTCGACTTGTTCGTTATTGACAAGAGTCTGGATGGTATCTGGAGCATCGATCTGGATAGCCCACGCTAAAGGCGTCCATCCATCGATATCTTCGGTATCAACTCCTGGGCAGCCGCCACCAAGAAGCTTGACAAGAGCATCGTGGTGTCCACCCCCACTAGCCCAAGATATTGCACTTCTCTTGTCGTTATCGACACTCGCCTTGTCAATTTTCATGAATGCAAGAAGTATTTCAACTGCCCCAGCACAGCCATTACCGGCTGCCCAAGAGAGAGGTGACCTTCCTTTGTTATCTTTGAGATTGACATCGATGCCAGGTAGCTTAAGCAGCCTTTCTAGGGTGTCGGTCATTCCGTCCCCGGATGCCCATGAGATTGCCGTGCGCCCCGTCTTATCTCGGTGGTTAATATCGATACCGCGAAGCCTTGATAGGGTTGCGATGATTGTGTGATGCCCCCCTCCTACAGCCCAAAAGAACGGAGTTGCCCCTGAGTTGTCAGCATCGTTAGAAATGGAAATGTTCCGGCTCAGCAACTCATTAACGACCTTCCCATGACCACCGCTGCATGCAAATGAGAGTGCATTTCTTCCCTTTCGGCCTGACATATCAATATTGGTTCGTTCGTCCTTTAACAATTGAACGACACACGTAAACTTGCCGTGCTCGGATGCGGTCGTTAATGCAGTCTGCCCATCCGATGCCCTTGAGTTAGGTTCGGCGCCAGCCTCGAGCAAAGAGGCAATAATACGGTCGTGACCAAGCCGGGACGCCCGGTGAAGACTTTGGTTTTTGTCAATTTGTGAAGGCCCACAGCTAGCCAATAGATCGTTCAAGACGGTGTTCAAGTTGAAATGGGATGCCAGAAAGATAGGATGTTCGTTGTGGAGCTCATCGTCTGCCGAAGTGCCGGCTTGTCTGCGATAAAAACGAACCCAATTACGGCAGGTTGCCGTGCTATCTTCCAAAAGGGACCTAGCCGCGACTCTAAGATCGTTCGGTGCACCTTCCTCGCAAATGGCAAAGTGCTCTGCCCAATGTAAAGAGGCATAACTGTAGAATGGGTATTTCGAAACGAGGGAATCGCAATGGTCCGGATGAAAAGCATCGGGCTCACGAAACATCACATGGGATGCGAGATCGTGACCGTCTTTATCCCAAAAATCTCCACCAAGGTCACCGAGAGGCAACTCGTCAAGGTCTGGTGTCTCGTGAACGGTCCCACTAGATGAGGCATTCGTCAGAAAGAAATCGACCTTGAAATCATCAAGAACCAGGTATTGGATGCAGACAGTTGCCAATAGCAGAGCAGAGCTTTGCAAATTCACCGTGCCCATACCATGGAAGCCGCTATTTTTGGTGGCAACTTGCTTCATGAGGAACTCCTTTACCGATTGGTGGACTAGAGACACATGTTGCCCTGTGATTCTTACTAAAGAGCCAAGAATCCCCTGAACTGTATGAGTAATTGAATTCTGCGTGTCTCCCATAACATCATCCGCCGTGATATGCCAAGTGTCGATCGTGAAGGCGATGTTTAGCTCATCCAGGTGCAAAGGTCTTGAGCAAGACAGGAGTAGCTTGAGCAGTTTTGAAGCATCGTCCTGGTGATCAGAAGGAATGGCAGACAAGTATCGTTGGTATATCTCTGCTAGTCCTTCAGGAATGCTGATGATGATCTTTTGGAAGTCCTTCCTCGAAGTGAGCAGACTCTTCTCGATAGATGCGAGAACCATGTGAATCCACAGAAATGTTCGATCAGCTTTGGAAGTTATCGTTTGGTACAAGAAATCTTTGATTTCGCTCGAGAACTGTCGATTTAGTGAGATTTCCTGAACTCGTTGGTGGACAAAAACCCGTAGATCATCAGTATAACCAGTCTCATCATCATCGATAGATATCTGAAAATAGAGACCCTTTTTCGTACTAGCGTAGGATTGGTGAAGGAAAGGGCGGCTGGTAATCAGGAATTTGACTCCGCTCCTAGTTTGTATTGACTGGGAAGAATCGGCCACCATATCAGATATCGACTCGAGCAGCTGGTGGCGTGAGGCTTTCTCACACTCGTCCAAAGCATCCAGGATGACATACAGGGAGCCTATCTTTGGGTCCGCCACAATCCTGAGAAATATACGCCAAAGCAAGGCAAATGATTGAATCATACTTGAGCCTTGCCTCTCGAAAATGGGGCGGATGTGTCGAATCATTGAACGATGACGATCAATGATCTGAAGTATCAGACCGATGAGAACCGTCCTCCCATCAGTCTGTTTGTTTTTGTCCTGACACAAGTATATGAGGACATTTCGAGATCTCGCACGAAAATCCTTGAAGTGTTGGGCCAAAGAGTAAGAAAGCATTGTCTTCCCAGACCCTGGATGGCCTGTCAACCAAAGGAGAGCATTGCTACCTTGGCTGAGCCATGAAACGAACAAACGGTGACTGTAAATCCATTGACATGTGCCTGGAACAGGTTTCGGAGGAACTTCTGTGTCTTTTGCGGCATCGTGATCATTGAGAAGAGCAACGCACGTCCTTTCCAAGTCGCTGAGGCCTCGAGGATGGTCAGGGTTCTATAATGTAATACGAAAGGTGGGAGACTCACTAATTGTAGACGAGTGGGTACTGGTACGTCCAATTGCCGGACTGATATTTGATGACTGCAAGGCGATCCTTCGAAGGGCCCTGGCGAGTTTCATGTAGCTCTCCGTCTCGCCAGAAAAACGGCAAATAGTTCTGTGGTCTTCGAACATGGGGATTGGCTCCTCATTTGGAATGTCAAGCGTAGCAGATGCGCGACTGACAACCTATCCAAAAAGTAAGCTTGCGTTGGCTAGCCTACATCGAATCACAATAAGGGGCCCACCCACTTACCAAGGAGGACAGGGGAGGTGTTGGCTTGTTCTCGTAGCAAGAAACCACGGAAATATCGCCCAATCGATTCCGCGCTGACATGCTTAAGTCTTGGAGCGCATCGGAGTCGTAGATCAAATGGTTTAGTAGATCGGTTCTCACTACACCCACAGAACCCGCCGACCGGAAAGTGTTGACAATTGTCCCAAAAACAGTGGCTAGGTTTGCAGCAGCACTACCTCTGTGTGGAGTTGCTAAAAACACCACGCCTATGACTGATTTCAACACCTCTCCATAGAGGTTTTCATCTTCGTGTGCGATTACAAGCGCCTGTCCGAGATTAGTCAGTACCTGTTCCTACACCTACTAAGCGTACGAACCTGTTTGAACACTATCCCACCAAGGCTATGGCATACAAAGATGAGTGGACGTTTGCCCTGGCCAAACTGTCAGACGAGACTGAAACCAATGGGGCAGGTGGCAGCAGTACAATAGTTGAGTCCTCGCGAAGGTCTCTTAGGGATATTAGCAGGTTCCGTGCGTACTCCTTAACACGTCCCGATGATTGAGAGAATATTTTGGAAGGATAGCCATAGGTGTACACCCGGCATCCAGGTAAAAAGCTTGGAAGAAGGTCGCGGAGCCACAGGGTGCCGTCTGGCTGATGGCGCCACGTTGAGAATGCATCCCCATTGAGACCATGGACAGCAACAATATCTACGGGGTAGCCACTAGATCCCTTCAGATCGGGAGTGCTGTCCGCGAGTTTGAATAGACCTCGCTTTTCAGTGCGGGGTTCGCTCGACTTTGTGGAGGCAATCGAAGCCTGGCTCTCAAGCACTGACGTGTTTGTGCCTGAGGATGGGTCATCAAGCACTGGACTAGCAGGTGACGCAGGCCGCCCGAGAACACGGGTCTTGAAGCGTTGAATATGTCTCATGATTGTCGAAGATCTCAGCAAAATAGAAGCCACGGTTATCGACAACGTACGTGTTGGCAAAGCTGCTTCTCAGCTTTGTTGGTCCTTCGAGACCCTGGCGGAAAGTTGACGGTCCGCTCCGCAGCCGCAGCCGCAGCCGCAGCCCCTGTCGAGATTGAGCATTGAGTCAAAGGATTCCCCACTACTACAGAGCTAGCCCGAAGAAGTTTTACCCTGACCCGGAAAGCCAGATGCCTTGGCTACAGTATGGGAAAGGCACAGCGCATCCAGATTCAGTGGCTCTCCTGTCTAGATACCTGCGATACTACCTACCTAGGTAAGTAGAACGGCAAGTCAGCTACAGTGGTGGACAAGGTACATATTGTGCACCTAATGAACAAAATTATTGAAGGTACGATACCGCGGTGATTAGGTAGGTAATCTGTATAGTTGAAAAAATGCACACAGTCACGTGCAAGAATAGTCAGGTTGCCATGCACATTTTTTCTCAACCCCGCCCCAACAACGTACAGCACGCCACTTTGTTTGTCTTGAGCTAGCCAGTGCATCATGGACGCGAAATCGCTGAGTGTGCTTGGTAATGATGGGGCTGGAAAGAAAACTCTTGTCGGCAGTCTCATCTACAAGGTAATTAAGTACATAGTGCCCCGCGCCTAAGTAGATGCTAACCTTACGTAGTGTGGGCTCGATCTACCACAATTGGAGGAGCTGGAACGCGAAAATATTCGAAAATACGCAGATATTGTGCCTTTCTATGAGAAAATAGGTCGTGCCCAGTCCTTTCATGCCCCATCAGGATCATTCAACATCGAGAGTATGTCATTGCTATTTCGCGCTTTTAATGTATGCTAACTCCTTAGGTCCAGAAAGTCAGAAGACGCCTAATGTTGCTTTTTGGGTTGTGGATGCTTCTGACTCAGTGAGTTGGGGTTCTTCAGCCCAGAAATTGACTGATTCATTATCGACTGGTGCACTCCAACCTCGAGACAAATTGATTATCCTGGTCAATAAGATGTAAGTTTTGAAACTGCTACACCGTCTATTCCGAGCTCATGGCTCATACAGCCATGCATAGGGATCTAGTCAACTGGTCTAGGCAAACGTTCCAAGATGTGGTACACTTTTTTAATGCAGCCAGTCTGAAAGACAGGTATGAGACAATCTATCCTCTTAGTATAAGCGCGCTGAAACTTAACTTCTTAAAGTACCTACATGATCCCGATCTCCACCCTTCAAGGCGAGAACGTGCTTGCAACACCCCAGGAATTCCCGTGGGTTAAGGATATATCTGCTGAACAATTTGGAAACTCGGCATTGGTATCAGGAGAACCTCTCATGAGCCTCCTCTGTTGAACCTACTTGGTTAGATTACTTACCCTTGAATGCACAGAGGCCTGGGTAGACTTTATGCTGATGGCTTTTCTTGTAAGCGTCCAAGAGTCATCGACGTTTATTCTCTAGTAACCTACCAAAAACAAAAATGGCGAAATGTTTCACCCTAGGATGTCAAGGCCTCGATCATAGGCTCGTTGGGCACGGAAAATTGAAGAAAATGTTGCGTCCGTTTCCCTTGCCCACTTCCTTTGGTATCTGGAAAGATGTGATAACTCTTTCACAAGGCAGCCAGGTTAGGCTTTCAGTCTCATCACAAAAAGGCGATGCCATAAGGAACTCAAGAAAGCAAAGATATTGGAAAACGGTCCATACATCCCATAGAAAGCTCCAACCAATGAAACACTTGCTCTGCATTGACATGCTTTGAGCACCAAAGTAGAGCAAAGAATGCCACAACCAACGCCAAGACGTTGAGACATCGTCATCGAAAAAATAATGTGTGCTTTGCCATTGTCAAAAGTTGATACTAGAGCAAAGCGCAACGACTAAACGATCGAGGATGTGATAGCAATACCCATGTCGAATTCTTTGTTGTTGATCTTTGTGAGACCTCAAGCTTGGACTGAGTGAGCGACTGGTCAATGTTTCTGAAGTAGAAGACAAAGAGATTGTCCCCAAAAATAAGACGAGAATTCATTGATTCAAATACCTATGTAATGCAGAGTCACCTCGCGAAGAGAAACTCCCCATCTTCACAGCCCCATATTGCTGAGCTTTCAAGATACAATGTCCCACTCAAACCCGAGTTCCAGCAGAGGTTCAGGGCCTTTTTGTGCCATGCACTTTCTCGAATATGCTGAAATGTTTTACAAAGACCCCGAACCGATCGCCAATGCGTCGCAAAAGGCAACAATCCCGGGCCCAACTCGAAGCTGTTCAGCAACCCTTGATCATGTGCCGTCTCTTCCGCCAAGACGGATTCAACCACGCCGAGCCACAAAGGATGTCTATTTGAGAGCCCGGGCAATCATAAACGAAGAAAAAAAGAAGGCGAGCGGAACAGAGTCAATCTGGTGCCCTGGTGAAGAAAAGACGAGTCAGTTGTCGGTTAAGTCAGCCTCAACATAACGGACGCAGACGGTTTTCCGACTGGCCGAAAATCAGGCATACCCTTTGGAGAGATATTTGCCGTGAAGTTGCGAGGAAGAAAAAAGCTTCGGGCATATGCATTTATGGTCCCAGGCCCTGGAGTTGTGCAAGATGCAGTGAGGAGAGCAGTCTTATGAGGAAGGAACAAATCCTAGGGTTTGACAATCACGAGTTGGAAAGGGTCTTGGCTCCGGAAGCTAAAATGCAGCCTTCGGAAGAAGTGCACCTAGTCTCGGAGTGGCAGGACATGGACTTGTCCCAGGCCAGAATCCTGAAGCTGGAGGGGTTGGATTTCGTCGTGGATGCCTGCATGGAAACCATGATTCTTGTTCTTTGACTGAGGGAGACTAGTCGACATGATTGGATTTTCTCTTGCTTACACTTTGGGGGGGGACCTTACAAGGAAAGCAATGGTAGTTGCATTTCAACATGGAAGCATGCCAAGGTGTAAAAATAAATAAAAAAGATAGAAAAGATGAACGGGGAGGGATCTGGGATCAGGACCCTTCAAGACTTGACGAGCCAACATGCCGAGTGGCCCCAGGATGAGTGAGACCCCGGGATGACAGGGATTGATGCGGTATCCCGGTTAATGCCCAGTACTGTATCATGATATGTATCCAGATAGCTTGTCCAGGAATGCAGGCCGTTTCTGTTAATTCCTTGCCCGCCGATGATACGTGTAGCATGAATGCTGCTCTCGGCTGTCTTGGACAGCTGGTGGATCTGGCATGTGATTGCCGACCAAAGAGGCTCACGTGCACCCTAGGTCCAAGCCAACGGCGACATTGATTGCGTCGAGCTGACTTGACTGATGGAAGCCACATCCATACCATACACTGCGTTGTTCTCTACTCGGTACAGCTTTCTGTGGTTGAATTCTTGTCTTGTCCAGCTTCGCGTTACCATTCGCGCATCGCCTCTGTTCTGTCGACCTTATTCCCGGTTCCAGGGTGCTGCTGCTGCTGCTGTCTGGGCCCTATTCTGGTGGAGTCGCCTAGACTGACGTCGCAACGCAACGCCAATGACGTCTTGAGTTGGGGCGACAAGTGCTGGCTCGAGCTAGAGCACGCGCAACGCTTTTGTAAATGGCAGCTTTGGTGAGCAATCCAGCGTGTTCCTCCACCACGGAAAACACAGCATCAAACATCAAGCATCAAGCCTCAGATCAACACCTTTTAGCGATCCCTTCTTGCCCCGTTCTTGTATGCGCATCACGGTGGAAACACCATGACTTGGTCCTAGCTTTCTCTCTCATCCTCCTCCTCCTCCTCCTCCTCTTCTTCTTCTTCTTCTTCTTGTCCCGCTGTTGGTACCCCACCAACGCGCCAACTTGTCAGCACGGCTCAGCTGGCGAGGCGAAATATCCACCAGCATCGCATCACATCGCATCACATCGCATCGCATCGTGTCGCATCGTATCGCGTTGCAGCGCATCGCTAACCCAACCCTCGTTCTTCACAGGATACCCCCTGGCTATCGCGACTCGCCGCGCCCATGTCGTCTCGCGATGAGGCGTCTTCGGGCGCTATTCCGACCTTCGACTCGTCTCCCACCACCAACGCCCCTCTCACCTTTGCTGCCTTCTCTCCCGTCACCATCTCCGCCAACACTCCATCGCGATCATCGCGCCGCTCGACAATCCTCGTCCATCAAAAGAGCCCGCTCCTCCTTGCGACCCCTCCGCAAATCACCCGCGCGTTGGCCTACAGTCACCCCTTCCTGCTGCCGCTCAATACTCTTGCTGGGTTGATGACATGGAGCACCGGCGATCCCTGGCAGAGCTTCCTCTTGCTCTGCATCTTCTGGGCTACCGTCCTCTACGGTGATTTGGTTGTGACGTGGGGTGGACCTGTTGTCGTCGGCATCGCCCTCATCGCCGGTATGTACGGGAGGAGGTACAGCCCGTTGAGCAGCAGTGGCTGGAGCGAACCGCGCAGTCAGATCCGGGATGCCAATGCCAAAGCTGCTGCCTCGGGGAATGCCGATGGGGCCCAGCAGAAGGGAGGTAAGGCGGCGAGCGTCAACGATAAGCAAGCAAAGCACCAGAGGATGAACTCGGAAGTCACAAATACGAAACATCAGAAGACCCTGGACGAGATTGTCGAGACGCTCAAGGAGCTCACGGGCCGATGCAACATTCTGCTGGAGCCACTTCTCGAGATGACCGACTTCCTAAGCACTCAGCGAACACCAACGAGCGCGACGACCCGACCTGCGCTGACTGTGCTCTTCATGCGCTTGCTCATAATTACGCCGCTTTGGATTGCTTTAGCACTCCCCCCTTGGCGTATCATTACCACCCGGCGGGTCGTGTTGGCTGCCGGGACCATTATTCTCACCTGGCATGCCAGGGTCATGAGAGTCTCCAGAACCATTCTCTGGAGAAGCTCTGCCGTTCGACGCCTGGCGAGTGGTATCACAGGATTGCAGTTCGACTTCCCGTCAAAAGACTTTGAGAAGGACCCGGAGCCATTAACAAAGAACCGCCAACCAGAATCTGAGCTCACCAGGGCCTTGCAGCAACCAACTAAGCTTCAGACTACACATAGAAGAATGGGCAGTACGAGGACTGCCGGTGTCAAATTCACCTTTATCATCTACGAAAACCAGAGGCGATGGATTGGACTGGGATGGACCAATAACCTTTTTGCATACGAGCGCACCGCGTGGACAGATGAGCACAGCAATCCAGTCCCTCCCAAGGATGAGTTTGAACTGCCGAGCGTTCGAGACGGTAGCCCGATGCGGTGGCGATGGGCCGAAGGGAGCAGATGGCGGGTTGATGGCGTATCTGACGACCATGGCCCGGTGGATTACGATGGACCGGAGGGGAAGAATGGTTGGATCTTCTACGACAACAAGGTAAGCGTGGGTGCGAACCTTCAGAGTGGCATTGCTGACAGTGTCGCAGTGGATGAACGGCCAAAGAGCACAAGACGGCTGGGGCCGGTGGACAAGACGACGCAAGTGGTACCGTGATGCTGAGCTGGTCGAAGAAGACCAGGCCAAGGCAAATGAACACGACAACAGCGATGCAAAGTCGGTGCAGGTGACAGGTTACAGCGCCAACAAGGAGATGATGATGCCGGTTACGCATTCGGAGCCAAATCTCGCCCTCAAGGAGGAACACAGCACAGATGATGCTAGTTCCAGGGCCGCAGACGATGCACTGTCAGTACATTCGACATCCTCGAGGTCTTTCTTCCGGTCCTCACCAGTACGAAACCGAGTCACTGACCGAAACGCCACGAATAAAGAGCGTACTAGGAGGGCGAGTGATGCCCGAAGCCACGACGAGGGCAGTGGACTCGGCGCGGAACTGACAGTGCAACTGCAGAAACAGGGCAAGGAGGGCGGCCAGTGGGGCATTTGCGACGAGGCTCGCATGGGCCTTGAGTAGTTATGGATCGGATGATTGAATGTGACGTTATACCCGTCGCCCTGCCATGTTTGCTTACTTGCCTATTGTTACCATGTTTCATCGAAAGAGTTGGTTACGCCGCGAAGGCAGCCAGGAAGCACCAAGGCGTGAGAATGAAAGACACACGATTGGGCCGGAGTTTGTTGGAAGACATGTGGGATTGCGGGAACAACTGCCGAGCGGGCGTTTTGGTTGAGCTGTGTGGGTACTCATGGAAATGACTGTAAAATGTCACAACTATCTGCAATGTTGAGACACCTGGGATTACTAAATTGTTTGTTACTGCACGTTTTATCACTACGTAGGTGCAACAACGAGATGCTGATGGGTCATTCATAAGATCGGAAAAGATGGAGCGCAAAGAGCGTCTATGTTTTAGCGGTATGGCACAGCTATATAAACAGTAATTCTGGACTTGACTTTCAACCAATCAAAGCAATTTGGCGCAGTGGAAGCGCGCCGGGCTCATAACCCGGAGGTCGCACGATCGAAACGTGCAATTGCTACATTATCTTTTTGTCAGCCTTGGTATTTCGAAAGTCGTTGATTTTTGCTCAACTCCCAAGAACCCTTGGTGTCCGGACATAAGTAGCTAGGGGAAGCTTGCCACCGACTTAACAATGCAAACTTGAACGAAGCACATTCTCTCCTTAATCTTCTCCCATGACTGCGATACCCGGGCGAAGTACAAGTATTGGGGCAATACCGATTCATTCATTGAGCCCCCAAGCAGAGGGCGTACTTGTTGACACCGAGTATGATAATCCTAACTAAGGTGGGCTCTGACCAAACCACAAGACATTTGCCACGCAGCAACTTGGTTTTCGATGTCCATGTCTAGCCAATGCGCCATAGATCACTCTCAACATGGTACGGTGAAGGGCTCTGCCCATAACCCTGACAAAAGCTTGTTGTAAGAACAGAGTTCTCAAGCCCCAAACCGGCTCTGCTCTTTCACCTGACGTAGGCTGATATGCCGGCCGAGTCCGCCTCTCTTGACCTACATGGTACGCAGTGAGCTACTGCTCTATCAAGCACTAGACAGTACCATCGCCAGGGGACGGTTGCAGTTCACCGCCAAGACTGACTCAAACAGAGGGTATATACTAGTTGGTTTTCGAAAGCGATACCCCACAGTCTTGTTAGCCTCATCAGCCCCATTCATTTGTCTCAGTTGAATGATGTTCACCTCGAGTGATCATGAGCGTTCATACGTCATGATATTCAATATATGCACGTTCAAATGCCACGTCTTTCACAGTACAAAGGTTTATGCATGGCGTTCTACTGGTCAGCGTCGCTTCAATCCTTAATAGCGGTACGTAGGTCATATATGAGATCACAGCAGTAAAATCTGAGACATGACAAGGCCCCGGCAATTGCCGGTGTGTTGCAGAACGGAAGCATTAAGCGACATGTCAGAAAGGACGTATTTGTATGCCCTAAATCTGGGGAGCTATCGATGAAAGGCAAAAGCGCCATGTCATTAGTCTATAGCTGAGCATCCATAAGCTAATTGCCTCCTGCCCATCTAATAGATTTTCAAGGGTTACCTGCTGCCATAGTGGCTCTCGGATTGGCCAAACATGTTCGCCCACCCAGTCGTTTGTTAGAAACATAGAGCCTATTGTGATGCGCCTTCAAACTCCTAGATCTGCCGATGGGGGTTGGACAGACCGTGCACTGCATGTACGTATGATATATGTGATCTCTCAATTAGGCCTCCTGCATAATGGGCTAGTTACGTACCAACAGAGTACGGTAGATCAGTGCCGATCAAGCCATCCAAGACGCTGCCGATGATCAAGCAACTAACTTATCGGCAGCTGGCACCTCTCGATGTAGTATTTCAAACCCCATAACTATAAATACTTGCCTTTTACGTCTGGAAATTCTACCATCATCTTCAATAAACTCCAGGAATAGTGAACACCCGAGTATCTCAACTTTCTACCTCGACATTCTTAGGAGTGTCCAACACGCAAGATGCCTGCATGTCCATCTTTGGCATTTCGCTCTCAGTGCACCGCTGACAAGATTCCATATAGAAACTGATCCAAGTCCGAGACACTACCGGCGAGATGCGGGAGAATGAGCTTAGGGAGTGAGTACTGTCCCTTGAAACAAAGCCATGTTCCGTCAAAGACTGACTGCTTTCCCTCAGCCTCGTGGAAAAGTCTGGCGGAAAATCCCTCCCCTCGCCACTGATTTTCCCTCCGATGTATCTTATATCGTGAGTGCAAAATTTCTGTCCATCCTTCTCTCTTCCACCCCCCCGTGAGTTTCGCGTTGCTGACCCTAGGTTAAAGGGGCACTGAGGAGCTTGCCAATGCAATTCGGGACAAGTTTGGCGAAACTTGCCATGTTCAGGTCGTGCAGGATATAGATGAATGATGTAGCTCAGCGTAGCGTACACAATGACAAAACCAGTAGTCCTGCTGGTAAAAACTCTCTTCAACCGGTGCAGTGCGTCGAAGTAGGCCTCCTTACAATGAAGTCATGCCCAGTTTTTAGGAATCTCTTCTCCAGGTACTGTGTCTGTGTAGCATGGCCGTGCTCAGTGAACCTTACCCCAGATAGTCTTGCAATCCTATCATTCTATACTACCAAAGCAGATTCTGCCAAGTATTCCAATCCCAAAAATCAAAGATGATACTTTGAAGTCTCTCAAAAGTCGAGAGCTTGCGGGATACACTCCATTTCGAATAGTGCTGATCCCGAGGGTTTGCTGCATGTTGAAATCGGGCTCGGGCGACGGCGCGTATACATGGTATTTGCGGTAAAGGGATGGCCAAGTAGGTTTCACGGTAGTCTCCTGCATATCGGAAAATTGGCTTATGGCCTGTAGCTCCACAGCGTGAGAGTTGAGGGAGTTGATAATTTTTGTTATCAACTGCGCTATTTGGGCTGTAGCATGGGGCATATAGATATGTGAAGCCTTCGTGACAACCAGATACTGGCATCTTCTTGTAGCACTCAGTCACCCCACCAGTTTATGCTCCTTGCAATAGGGTTAATCGACAGTTCCGAAGATTCTATCAATCTTGATAACGGTGAACAAGCATTTGCTGAACCACTTGAGGCTGGTCCGTGGAGGGCTTTCACTTGCCCACGCTCTTCGGAAAATCCATTTATTCAAGGAAGCCTAATAAGACGAGGAAACAAAGAGCTCAAGAGAGTATTGACTATAAGCCACGACGGGCCAGGTTCCTTCGAACACTTGGTTGTACACAATTGGGATTAAAGTCGTACAGCAACCACCCTACTATTCCGATTTAAAATCTGGCTCTACTATCAGTTGCTGGGTGGTATTTCTTCTTTACAAGAGATTCTTCATTCAAAAATAAATGAAAGCAAATAGCCACATGATTACTGGTGTGAGAAAGGGTAAAAAAGCTAGCAATTGCACGTTTCGATCGTGCGACCTCCGGGTTATGAGCCCGGCGCGCTTCCACTGCGCCAAATTGCTTTATCGTTGAATGAAAACCTTCATTCATATTTCATATCATGAAGCTAAATCATGACCGATGCGCCAATTCTGAAACTCAACATACATCTCTCAACTTTGCAATAGCACTAAACAAGTCGTCTTCAACCCTTATAGGACGAGCTACACATGATTGATACAGGCCGATGCTTGGTTCATCTTGCCATGGAGTGAAACTCGTCAATCTGATTTCCTAGTGTCAAGCCTTTCTTAGTAGCTTCAAGGAGATACAATAAAGGCTCAAAATTACAACAATTTGACCTCACGCAGCATCGGATCAAAGACCCTCCTTTCCGCTACCACCGCACTTTCAGTCTCTTGATTCTTGACGTCAGTCTCTACTAGGTCTGGACAATTATCCAAGTAGCTTCAATTCTTCCTCCATCCTGACCCATGTCCGAGGTAGCACTGTCGCCGATAGCCAATAGTTCCCCTCCGGATCCTTTCCTGCCACCCTGACAATGTTCCTTGCCATCATGTTGCCCTTCAGGGCTGAGGAGACAAAGGTTGACATGGTTCCGGGCGGATTGCTTCTCGACCCGCCCGTCTTTCCTTTCTGAATCACTGCTGGACCAAAGTTGGCTGCAGTCAAAATCTTGGCTTTTGTCCAATTGGTGATGATGATCTGCAGCGCACCAGGCTCGCCAAACAGCAGGCTCACGTTCCCTTTTGCGTTATCAGTGGCAAACATGCGCAAGAAAGCTTTCAGCTGAGGCTGGGTTGTTTGCTCCAGCAGATTTTGGCGGTTTTGTGCAGCGATGCTCCCGATTGATCCTCCCGCTTTGGCGGGAGACAGGAAAGTAAAGGTGGCAATGGCCATGTTCTGGGCATAGATCCCCGAAGTAGTCATCAGGGAACTCATCCAATACCGCAGATTAAGTGCGCAGAGCATCGTTATCGCTCGTTGCCGCGGCTCTGAGGACGCGATTACTCTTGCCGCCCATGCCGCAAGCACATCGCCTTCGCTGATGAATGGTGTTTTCCCTCCAGAACTGATAGTTGCCTCTTCTATAGCGCGACGCCTCAAGTTTGCCATTGTCTCTTTTGGCAAGTAGATGGAACGTGCCTCGCAAGGGCCATCCCATAGAATGCTCCAGAGGTGTCGAACCACGAACAGTAGTATTCCAAGAGCGTTCATTCGCTTTGATATTATGCCCAAGCTTTCTTCAGGCTCGATCTCTTTTTCGGTATGCTGTGTTTTCAATGTAGTAAGAACAATGTCTTCTTTGACAGAAAGAAGAGAAGGAACCTCTGACTTGCGCCCAGCTAATACAAGTGACCAGGCCTCCAACAGGGCCTTGAGACCCAGGGCGTCCATAAGTGTATGTGGCCACACCAAAGACACAAGAGTGGCATCGAAAAAGGAGGTGACTGTGAGTGAGATCATAGGCTTGTCTTGGTACAAATAGTCGTATGCTGTCTTGGGGGCATCGGACGACGCTGCGAATCCTCTGAAATCGTCGCCGCCTGCTTGTATGGATGGATTGGTGGTAGGCTTAGGTATCTTTTTCCCCAGTGGATGATCTTCAACATTGATGTCCAACACGCGATGGTGGAAAGAAATTGCAGGTCTCTGTGGTGTAAATGCTGGCGGGACATGGATCTCGAGCCTGCGGTTCTGCTATAGCAATGTTAGCTTGCGGCCGTTTCAGGACGTTTTCCGATGGAACTTACATTTAGCCTGAGTCTGCCTCCGAGCTTTCTCCAGTCCCCGATTTCCAACAGCTCCGAGAGGGACGAGTGAAGTGTCTCCGCATCCAACACATCGTTGAAGCAAAAGGTCCAAGCCAAAACGATGTCACGAAATATCTTAGTGTCGTCTAGCAATGACGTTGGATAGACAAGATCGCCCTCCTCAAGCTTAGCAGGAGGCTGGGCCGATCGTGGAATTTTGCCGAAAAGCTTCTTGAGAATATCCATGGTTATTGATGGGTTGAGAAGTGCGTGCACGCAGCATGAAGAGACTGGGGACGGGTGACGCTTTTGAATGCTGAGATGATCAAAACCTAGAGTTGGAATGCCGGCCATCCGAATCAAGACTCAAGAGTTGCAGGTGGCCAATAGTTAGCGCTGACCTCAGCCTTGAAAGCTTCGTGAGCGGGACAGGTAAGCATTATGGAACTGGTATTCTCGTGTAACTATGCGCTTAAAAGTTACCGTCAGAAGGTGGAAGTACTGCGGATTACGGAAAAGGTAGGGAGGTAGCGAGGGCGACGCAAGTGCATCTGGAAGGACGTAGAAGCATGTCAAAGCCTAGAGACTGGGTTGCAAAAGAGAGATTAGTTGACAGGGATGAGTTGTAGACTCTTACTGTACCGGGTTCTATGATATCTGTTGATGGTACTCCGTAAGCTCCAGTCTATTCTGCTTTGATGCTTGTTAAACCTAAATTATAGCTCTACTTGATCGGCATTACAATATCCAAGGTTGAACCAGGGTTAGTTGTCTATCATCTAAGGTGCTAGGTTCGTTTCCTCTCTTGGATCAATATTCGAACCTATACCCTGACAACTTTACCTACGCCTGTACTGTAACTGGCTTACTAGGTAACTTGACGTAACTTGCTGTATCAGGGTCTTGTATGTACCATTCTGTCTCCTCTGTCACGTGATTATGAAGTGTCGATCAATCTTCTTGACCCTGTGAATAAACCTAGAGGCCAGGTGTGAATCAAGACCGCTTCAGCCAACTATGCATGTATGATACCACAAGGTGCAGACCACATGATCGGGACTCGAATGTGAGCCGGCTCATGCGTTGGTGGGGTTGACTAGGCAAGGCGACAACAAACCGGGTGGATGTCCCATTGTGGCGGTTCATGCGGTTGGTTCATATGTACTATACAGTAGTGGTTCATGCGGTGGTTCATGTGGTGGTGTGACATTGCATTTCCGACATAGCCATTCTGTGACGATGTGACCTGTCATTGCTGGCTGGGGCTGCTTTATCCGTTACCGCTACAGCGCTGCTGCTGCTGTACTGTGGTATCGACTAGGGATGTCGGGGGCCTTTGTCTTGGCTGACCGCAGCTTGACTGCTTGAGACTATTCGAGTATCCATTCGAGACTGCTATGAGATATTTAGTCTACTGTGTCTGTGAACTGCACAAGACAAGGTACCTAGACTACCTACTGTACCTAGGTAGGTAGGAATAGTAAACTCATTCAAGCTAGAGAGAGGGCTCTGACGATTCCCAAAGTACATAGCATTGATGCCACGAAGGGCTACAGCATGGTTAGTGCCAACAGCTAATGTGGGCCGCATGCGCTATTCCGGCCCAACTGCATTTGGGGCCCCTCAGCCCCCCCTCATAAGGGACGCGTGGGGCTTGTAGAGTGCAGACTACAGTCAACTACGGTAGACTACAGTAGACTAGTCCAACGCGCGGGCCCATCTCTGGTGTAACTGTAACCCGTCAACTCTGTATCCCCCACCTTGCCCGCTTCCTCGTGTACTGTAGCTTCTCCCGAGTTATACAGCTTTCCCGAGTGAATCCCTGAGAATCCCTGGGAATACCTTCGGTTGCCATGTGGTGCGAACAAGGCATCTTTGATTGGCCACGGCGCCCTTGATTCCTCAGGGCGCGACCCTAACTGTAGAGCTATCCTCCTAGAGTAAAAAGGCGCAACGCCACCGTTTCCTCTGTCTCAGATCCAAGGCTCTAAGCCATCGTTTACGGTTTACCCATCGTTATTGCTTAGATCCGGCACGGCAGGCTGGTAGAGGCACCCACCCTAGTGACACCTTATTTGTTTTACTTCAGTCTTACGCAATGACGTCCAATGTCTCACAATGGCGGGAGCCAATCGCCATTGTCAGCATGGCTTGCCGTCTCCCAGGCGGCATCGACAAGCCGTCGGACCTGTGGGACCACGTCCGGGCAGGACGCTCGTCGGCCACGGCGATACCAAAGGATCGGTTTAATGCCGAGAACTTTTTGTCCATGGACCCCAATCAGAAGGGAGCCCAGGCGTTTAGAGGTGCCCACTTCGTCAAGAGAGACATCAAGCAGTTTGATCACAAGTTCTTTGGCATAAGCAAAGACACGGCAACGGCCATGGACCCACAACAAAAGCAGTTGCTCGAAGTCGTCTACGAATGCCTCGAGTCAGCCAATATTTCCATGAGAGACATCTCAAATTCCAAGATTGGCTGCTATTGTGCCATGTTTGTTAGCGATTATCATGACATGCTGATGCAAGACCCTGAATACCTCCCCACCTTTATCGCCATTGGAACAACACGAACCATGCTTGCCAACCGCATCAGCCACGCCCTCGATCTCGGTGGTCCCAGGTATGTTGTTGTGACCGATTGAGTTAATCCATCTTCCAAAAGTGGACCGACTTGAGTGTGATTGATAGATTGCCATTCTGACACATCACATGCAGTGTTACCATCGACACAGCCTGTTCCGGCGCCCTGGTTGCATTGCATCTTGCCTGCCAAGCACTGCAAGCCGGGGAATGTGACGGTGCTGTGATTGGCGCATCTAATCTTTTCCTCAGCCCAGATTATGCATTGTCTTTGACACGCCTTGGCGCCATAGCTGCAGACGGCCAGTGTAAGACATTTGATGCTAGCGCCAACGGATACGGACGTGGCGAAGGAACCAACGCCGTCTACGTAAAGAGACTGAGCGATGCCATTAGAGATGGGGATAATATTCGGGCCGTCATCCGGGGTACCTCGTCCAACAGGTACGTCCACTTCTCCTCCAAATAAGGTTGACACAGTCCGGGTACACTACAGATTAGACTAACAAGTTTAGCTCTGGTGCTACCCCAGCTATCACAGAGCCCTCTGGGCGAGCACAAAGCGATACCATCTTGCAGGCTTATGCCCAAGCAGGAATCAATGACTTTAGTGAGACGGGATACTTTGAGTGTCATGGAACAGGTACGCCGGTGGGTGATTGTATCGAGCTGGGAGCCGTGGGTTCGGTTTTTGCTGCCAGTCACAAATCCCAAGACGCACTTTGGGTTGGTTCTGTAAGTGTCATTTGAAAGAATAACCCTTCTCTAGTCCCAGGAGGGGGAAAGATCTAGACTAACAAGAGAACAGACAAAACCAAACGTGGGACACTCGGAGGCGGCCAGTGGTCTGAGCAGTCTCATCAAAGTAGTTTTGGCCTTGGAAAAGGGCGAAATCCCTCCCAACACCAACTACAAGACACCCAACCCCAAAAGTATAGTACTTCCCAGTTTCAAAACCATTCTGAGACTCAACTAACAATGCTTTGCCCAGTCGACTTCGATGGATGGAGAGTTCGGGTCCCAACCAGCCCCCAGCCCTGGCCTTCCAAGTCCATACGCCGAGCAAGCGTCAACTCCCTTGGTATCGGTGGATCTACTGCGCATGCTGTTGTTGAGTTTTACGAGCCGCCCAAAGCAATCAACGGGTCCGTAAATGGCCATGATGAAGCAGCGGAACAAGCGAATGACCCTTCCTTCCTTGTGTTTACATCGGGTGCCTCTCGCAGCTCTCGAGACACAAACACACTCAACCTCCTAGAGTTTCTTAAAAGTCGCGACGACTGCCATAGCTTGAAGGCTCCCCTCGTCACAGCGCTGAATGCTCGAAGCCAGATCGATATCCGACCATGGAAATCGTACGTTGTTGCTCAGACAATCGACGATCTCATCCAACAGTTGGAGAACAGCGCCTTGAAATCAAATTCAACGCCGTCCAGCAGTGATGCACCCCGAACTTTGTTTGCATTCACAGGCCAAGGAGCCATGTGGTCCCAGATGGGTAAACGTCTCCTTGAAGCATTCCCTGTGGCGCGCAACACCCTGCAAAATCTCGAGCAGGTCGTTAGAGAACTCCAGTCATCGAACACGTCTACCTGGTCCCTGATAGGTGCGTCCAAATGCGACAATTCCAAGTTGCTGCTTGGTGGTTAACTGACTTCTTCATAGACAAATTAACTGCTGAGCTCTCACAAGAAGAGCTTGATTCGCCAGCGCTCGCCCATCCTCTCTCCATGGCGGTCCAAATCGCGTTGGTAGATGTTCTTTCTAGTTGGGGCGCCCTTCCAGATGGGGTGGTTGGCCATTCAGGCGGAGAAACGGCCGCTGCGTACGCTTGTGGTGCTCTTACCGCCAGCGAAGCCATCACGATCGCTTACTATCGAGGAATAGCCTGCGAGAACGCCCCAGCAGGTGCCATGTTGGCCGTTCGAAGTGCGCCAAAGGCGAAAGAGCTGCAAGATGCATTGGAGCGAAACGATGTGCAAATCGCGTGCTTCAACGGTCCCCAGAATCTGACCCTCGCAGGCTCTGTTGAGGGAATACAGAATGTCGCCGCCGAGCTTAGCAGTCATGGCATTGTATCCAGGGCCGTCGCCGTAACTCGAGCCTACCACACTCGTTCCATGAAGAGTGTGGCGGATGATTATATGAGTCACCTCCAGGGTGTTCTGCACCCGAAGGCCGGACGGGTTCCTATGTTTTCATCTGTTTCCGGTCTCGAGCTGAGTGGGACTGAAGTTGATGCCGACTACTGGGGAGCAAACCTCGTATCCCCAGTTCTCTATACTGACGCAGTGACGTTGGCCCTGACTAAGGCAGATCGCAAGTTTGATTTGTGTGTCGAGATTGGGCCCCATTCGCTCCTCTCTCGTCCTACATCTGAGATTGCCAAGTCTCTCGCTGGTTCGCCACAGCTCCCCTATTTTTCTACTATGCTTCGGAACGTAGACTCAAGCCAACAGCTGATGAGCCTTGCCGGAGACTTGGTCCTCAATGGAAAGCAGTTGAATTTGGAACAAGTCAACCGGGCCAGCTCAGTGGCCGCGGGCAAGTCCGAGCGTCTCCCCAACGATGTTCAAGACAAGCTCCCCCCTTATGCTTGGGACTACTCTTCAACCCCGTGGACCGAGCCACGAAACAGCTTGGAATGGCGTTTCCGCAAAGCACCGCGACATGAGATTCTGGGATCCCGTTGCCGAGGAGTGAATCCATCAGCCCCTACGTGGAGGAACAAGGTGTCGATTGAAGATGCTCCTTGGCTCGTTGATCATCAGGTACGAGAAAGAGATGGTATTTATTTGAAGACGAAGCTGACTCAAGACAGGTCAATGGCATTGTCACATTCTCCTTCACTACCGGCATTGCAATGGTGGTGGAGGCTTTGATGCAAGTACAAGAAGAGAATAGAGAGATTGACTGGGCAACTCAATCATTCGAGTTGGAAGACTTTGTCTTCTCGAATTCCATCATTCTTCCTGACGAGTCACCAATTGACCTCTTCCTTACACTGATCCCGGAAAACGACAAAGCCAGGCCCGACGGGGTACGGTATGACTTTACTATTTCCTCGCTAAGAGGCGACGTTGATATCCGCCATTGTCATGGCAAAGCTGCAGTGCTGGAAAGTGAGTGATGGTGACAGAGACTACTGTTGGTCCAAGCTGACGATATCTAGCTGGTAAAGCGGATGGTGCTATTCGGCGCAGAACCTCTTGGCATCATATGCCCCTTAAAGTGCCCTTGAAGAGCTATTACAAATCTCTGGAAAGAGTTGGCTACGGCTATGGTCCCAAGTTCCAGCTTCTTTCTGAAGTCCGGGTTCGCCCAAGCCTCTCGGCCTGTTCTGCCAAGATCGACATGACGTCTGTCGCTCCATCTCCTATTCGCGGCCAGCGGTACCTCTTGCATCCAGCAATGATGGATGCGGCTCTGCAAACCCCGGCGTTGGCCAATCGCTCTGGCTACTTCCAAGAGATTGATACATTGCTGCTGCCATCCCGAATGAAGAAAATATCGATCCGCATGCCCGCTGATAACACGGAGATTGCGTCTTGCGCTACTAATACATCGCCCGTGGGTTTCAGCAGGATAGAAGGAACTGTCGAGTGTTATGATGCGTCTTCCAAGCCTTTCTTCGTCGTGGAAGGTCTGCAAATGGACAGAGCCACGGGCGATGATCAGACTACTCTCCCCTGGCTGAGGCTGATCTGGAGACCTGACATCGGCGACATCTCGAACAAAGACCCCATGCTCAGCTCCATCCAAATCAAGAGCCTCCCAGCAGAAAAGAAGCTTGTCAACCTCGAGAATCTGGTCAAGGAGCTCATACCACTCGTGGTTGAGAATGGCATCGAAAAAGGAAAAGACTTGGCCCCTCACTTGGAAATGTACCATTCGTGGTTACTTGACCAAGCTCATCTGCATAAAGAGAGGCTACTAGCGCGCCAACAGCTGCTAAATGGATCTGCAACAGCACCAGGCGCCATCTCCCACGTCGTATCAAACTCCGGAATATCTGAGACTGTCGATGCATCCATCGTGTCCCAGTTAGCCATCAACATGGGAAGGATTTTCCGGGGAGAAGTGGAAGCACTGGCAGTTTGGCTAGAGAACGATCTGCTGTACAGGTTCTACGAAGAGAGCATCTTCACAACGAGCATGAACCAGAAACTCCTTTCTGTCGCCGAGCTTCTGGCACACAAGAATCCCAACATGAAGATCCTGGAGATTGGGGCTGGAACTGGCGGCGCGACAACCGAGTTGCTGCGCGGTTTCTCCAAGGCCGGAGGGCCAAATGCCTATCAGTCCTTTACTTTTACAGACATCTCGGCTGGTTTCTTCGACAAAGCCAAGAAGAAGTTTGCCGAGTGGGACCGAATCGAGTTCAAGACTCTCGACATTGAAAAAGATATTTCCAAGCAAGGCTTTACCGAGAAATACGACCTTGTGGTTGCAGCCAATGTAGGTCCCAGAAGTGCGCCACGTCAGGTGTTTCCATTAATGACCATTCAACGTTAGGTTCTGCACGCAACTGCCGATTTGAAGTTTGCAATGAAGAACATCCGATCGCTACTACGTGATGATGGATATCTCTTGGTTGGTGAGCTGTCAGAGGGTAAGTAACGAACATACATGCTTCGTTTATGTGATTTACAAGATGAGCTGACTTTTGAACTTTTAGACCTTACTTCAGCCAATTTCCTTTGGGTAAGATTTAACACATCATCATTCGGACCCCATAACTGACTATTTTGTAGGGGCCCTTGACTGGTTGGTGGTTACGCCCTCGATCACCTGGCCGGTCTGGACCTGGCCTTACCATGGACGAATGGCGTGAAGAGCTCGCCCAGGACTTTGACAGTGTTTCCGAGATCGAGGCCCGACACGACAAGAGCGGTACCGACCAACTCTCAAGCACAATCGTGATGATGGCCAGGGCAAAGCCGGCTGACTACACTCCACCCGAGCCACTTTCTGGGCAAAAGGTGCATATCGCTGGAGTTGGTAGCGATCTGTCAACGCGGGACCACATTGGGCAACACCTCGGCAAACGTGGCATCTCTGCAACATCCAGTACCCTCGAAGAACTTTCTTCAAAGGAATGGTCTGGCGACTGGCTCATCCTTGTGGACGAGGCTGAGGGAAGCCTTCTTGCCTCTCTTCGACCAGAGCAGTTGGAGGCATTGAAGGCTTGCCTAGCAAAACCTATCAAGTGCATCTGGGTTACCCGCAAAGTATATCTGGATCCGCAGAATATGACAGGAGGACTTGTGACGGGCTTTGCACGAACCATTCGAATGGAAAACAGTCAAATCGAGCTGTACACACTGGACTTGAGCAGCGAGGGCGATGCTGTCGCCAACATCGTACACCACGCCATGGAACGGATCCACTACTCGCACAACGATCCAATCTCCAAATTGGACTACGAAGTGGCAGAAAAGGACGGGCAGCTCTGGACTTGCAGACTTGTGAATGATGCTCGTCTGGAAAATGCCTTTGGTCCTGCTCGAAAGATGGAGGCACCCGCCACGCAAGTGGTGCAGGCCCCCCATCGCTTGGTTGTGAAAGAACCAGGAATCTTGGAGAGTCTGGCCATGGCGCAAGGGGACAGGTACTCAACCTTGCCGCATGGGCATGTTCTTGTTGAGGTCAAAGCCGTCGGACTCGACGAACGGGTAAGTACAGCCGGTTTCCGTCTATTGATGGCGAATCATCGTCTCTAACCTCTAATTAGGACGGACGAATCGCCCAAGGATCCCTTACGGCGACAGAGTTTGGCCGCGAGTGTTCTGGCATCGTGACGAGCTGCGCTGCTGATGTCAAATCTCTCAGCCCTGGAGATCGAGTCGCGGTTATTGGTCAAGGGACTTTTACAACACACTACCTGGCACCTTCACATTGCTGTAGGAAGATACCTGAATGGCTCTCGTTCGAAGTAAGAAAGAGCTCTGGAATTGGTATTCGAAAAGGCGAGAGCGTACGGCTAACCAGGGTCTAGGATGCGGCGGCGATCCCTACAAGTTTCGTTACTGCGTTGTACGCGTTGACTGAGGCTGCGAGAGTTTCGACAGGACAGGTATGTGTACAATCTTGACCCAGAGAGAGTCGACAGAGTATGAATTAACATGACATCAGAAAATCCTCGTCGTCAACGCCACCTCGAGTCAAGGCATCGCTCTCATGAAGACGGCAACGGCGCTGAAGCTGGATGTCTACGCCGCCATCAGTGACGGAAACAAGTCTCTCCTCACCAAACACGGCATCTGTTCTTCCAAGATTTCTGTCATTTCGACAAGCGTCGACCGTTCCGGCGGTTCCCGTGCCAGCAATGGTCAAGTGTATAAGCTCGTGCTGAACACCCGGTCCGGCCAATATGCAGAGTTCTCTCATTTGGTAGCAAACCGTGGAGCATACATTGAGATCGGGCTGGGCGAAACTCACGGTGATGAAACCCATTTCCGACCTAACAAGAACATCATGTTTGCTTCCATTGACCTGACGGATGCATACCATGAGAGCAATGAAGACCTAGGAAGGTAGGTGGTGTTTGAACCTCTTCGTGTCTCTTTTCCGATAGCTGACATTTGGATTGCATCAGATTGCTCGATCAACTGATTGACATGGTTGAGAGGCGAGAGATTGATGTCGACATGTCGGTTTCGGTGGCTGGGCTTCACTCCCTACCGTCAGCCTTTTCGACACTGTTGGAAGGTGATCAGCCCAAACAGGTAATATCCCTCACGAATGTCGACGATGAGCAAATCATCAAGGTATGTGCTCTTAACACTCTTCGCGAAAGGGTTGTATTTTGACCACCATTTAGGTACGATCGAAGACGTCTCGTTTCGACCGGCACAAGACATACATCATCACAGGCGGTCTTGGTGGCTTGGGACGCGCAATCGCGGTATGGATGGCCAGCTACGGCGCTCGGAACATCGTCCTGGTTACCAGCTCGGTTTCGACGGCCTCCAGGTCTACTGATATCTTACAGCAACTGTCGTCATATGGATGCAATGCCAGGGTCGAAGTTTGCAATGTGGGTGACTTTGCAGCTGTCGATCGCCTCGTTTCTGCCATTGAGACACCTGTCGGTGGAGTCATTCACTCGGCCTTGAGACTTAGCGTGAGTCTTGTCCAGACTTTGACGACACTCGTGTGTTTATCCGTCTGACTCTTTCATCTAGGACCGATTTTTCGAGGACATGACTTTGGAGGACTTTGATGTGGTATTTGGCCCCAAGGTCAATGGCTCGCTGAACCTCCACACCTGCCTTCTCAACCAGGATCTCGACTTCTTTGTCATGCTCAGTTCGGGCTGCGGAATCCTAGGCAACGAGGGCCAGTCGAATTACGCGGCGAGCAGCACTTTCCTCGATACCTTTGCCAGACACCGCCAAAGCCTCGGGCTCCCGGCCTCGTCCGTTGACCTCGGGTTCGTGGAGGACGTCGGAAACATTAGCGAGCGCCCGGAGATCCAGGCTTCCCTGCTATCCCGCGGACTCAGGCCCATCACAGTGAGAGACGTGCTGCGCGTGGTCGAGGGGGCTATTGCAACGGGCTCGCCAAAGAAGCCAGTCCTGACCAGAGACTCTCCCTACGATGGCTTTTCCCAGAGCCAAATCGTCCTCGGCTTTGGCATGATTGACAAGGCCACGGCAGAGTGGCAGTCTTGGGCCAAGGACGCAAAGTTTGGCTTGTTGCGATCCAGGGTTGCTGACAAGGCGGGACTTGACTCTGACTCTGATGGCGGAGAGAGTGCACTCCAGACGGCCGTCAAGGCCTTCCGAAACACTCTGAGCCGGCTGGGTGATGCGTCCGAGGGCAAAGAGGCGGCTCTGCAACCCTTTGTTTGCTCTGCTCTTGTTGCCAAGCTTGCACAGGTACTGTCGATGAAGATTGGCGAGATCCAACCTACGAGATCAGCGGTCCAGTATGGCATGGATTCGCTCATTGCCATCGAGGTCAGATCTTGGGCTCGATACGCGTTCCAGATTGACTTGCCCATCAATGACTTGACGAACCCATACAGTATCCAGGATCTGGCAGCTAGGGTTGTCCGAATGATTGTATGAGGAATTGTCACATCCACCTATGGGGAAGTTGTGAAACTTTCTGGAGATCTCGGGTTTCCTGTTCTTTTCGGGTGGCTCGCATTTTTTAACCTCTAGTATAGCCTTGTTAGGATGTTTCAGAGACAAAATCAACTACCATGTATTTACACTCCTTGCTTTCTGGAAGTTACCATCTCCGCCAACGACATTCGCACTACTCGGTTATCTTTTCTAAGGGTACTCGGAGAGAAAAAAAAAAATCAATTGTAGCATTGTTTAGAGGAGACTAGAAGGACAGGCCTAGGCTTCTCCATCTTAGATTTACGCCCAAATGCCCCTGGCAGCTTAGGGGCCTGAAAGAGGCTATATAACACAAAAAGCATACCACTCAGCCCCGTCAGAGGGACTGGTTCAGAGACTCCTTATTGCTCTTGATATCGTCCTGATTTTCAAAAACTCCCAGGCAAAAGAAGCAGAAAAATATTGCGACCTAGACATCGCGCACACGTCACTGCGTACAAGCCATCCTGATCCATCCTGAAAGACGGGACATAATTCCCCGTTGTGTGCCAGGTCTCGCGACCCGTGTGCCCCTGGTTATAATATACATCCAGAACTGTCTTCGCAAGCGACTCTTTCGACAAGGTAACCTTGCGGGTCGTGTTCAACGTGCATCTGGTCCAAGCGGAGAACCTACTTCATCATGGGAAGAGAAGATCTGGATGCCGAGGCTGAATTTGAATTTGACGACATGGATGGGTCATTCAATGGCTTTTGAGCACAGAGAGTTATTCTGGATTATAATTGTAAGCACAATAATTCTTGACAGACACAAACATGGTAATGAGTTATCAGATAAAGGGGGGGGGGCGAATGGTACTCACAGAGTCATGAAAGAATGGTATTGTGTGTTGCCAATCTCTTTCCGCACATCAGCCAGAAACGACTTGACTTTATCCGGAGACCAGCCTAAAGCTTGCGTAAAAACAGGCATCGACAATGGCTCAATAATCAGCAGCCAGTTCTGCGTCATTAGATGGCCGATGCGCTGCAACTTTTTCCCAGGATAGCACGCATTTGTCGGCGCGCCGTTTCTGGTCTCAATGATATGCTCAAAGCCTGTTTCGTGCAACAACGGCTTGAACTTTTCGGGGTAGTAGAGCGTTGTATCAAAACCGTGCATTGCTTGTTCTAGCAGGTCATTCCATTTGCGGAATAGGGTGCCGTTCAATGAGTGATTTGGTGACTGTAGAACTGCGATCCATTCAGTGAATTCGACCCACCCTCCAGGCTTCAAATTATCGAAAATCGATTGGAATAGTTTCCTTTTATCAGGGATATCGCCAAGTTGTCGAACGTGGATAAAGTCGAAATTGCCGCCGCCAGCAAAGTCCCAATCATTTGTAACATCCATTTTCATAAAGCTACAGTTCGATCTGTTATAAGGCGGGTGTACCGAATTAATGTCGACGCCTACAACGGAACAGTAAGGATGTTTTTGGGCTGCCAACGAGCACCATGATTGTTAGCTTGAATGGCAATGGCACAGAGGACATGAATGGCGGGTGGGGAAGTAGACTTGCCAAATTCCTAAATAGGGCAAGATGGCAAATGTCAGTAAAGGATGCAAACCATCAGCTTGGCTCAATGAAGATTACTTACCAACGCCCATGTTCCAGGGCCAGTGCCGACATCAAGAGCGCGCTTCGGCCTTGATGAGATGGGCGCCAAGTGAAGCTGTCCTCTGAAGATATCGCTGATGACGGCGTGCTGAATGACTAGCGCAATCTGTCAGGCAAGCACGCAAGCTAAAGAGTGACTTGGGGCCTTGATCCATACCATTCCTGTCTTGTTCATCCTAAAGCGAAAGCGCATTAGTTCACAATTAGTTCAGATGCGCGCTATCGAAGAGCATGATATGATGGAGGAGACAATGCACTGAAACGGCAACGTACCTGACTGTTTGGCAGCAAGCCGTAACCTGCGAATTGCCTGATTAACTCTCGGTCGCCAACGCATGGCTCGGCAGAACCGGGGGAGGGGAAAACGGACGGACGGAGGATTTGGTGAACTTCTTGACAAGAGACTGGAAGAAGTTTTTGGAGCGCGATCCAGTGACCTGAGTGGAACTTCTTTGCCAAGTCGGATCAGCACGAGCAAACCACGAGCAAACAGATGGAAGCAAAGCCAATCCACCAGCAGGGCAAGGTAGGGCAGGCAATGAAGTGATGCTGAACCGATGGAATGGAATGGCAATCCTTACCGTCGCGTAGGCCGATAACTCGTCGTGTATCCATCCGAGGAATCAGAAGAGTCGTCCAGATCCTCGCTGGGCCGCAGACTGCTTGGCTGATGAACGGCATGGGCATGGTCTTCGATCGTGGGCTTCTTCTCAACAAACAGTCAGTCAGCCAACGAGTCTAGTCAGTTCAGTTCACCATCACCAGCAGCGACGATCCAAGCGCGATTGGGCTCATCGGGGAAAGGGAAATCCCACATCATCCAATCTGGCCCTGGCAGCCGCGGCCGGGGAAAGCGTCTGCTGGTCCCATCCGCCTGAGCGCCGGCTCACAGGCGTGCCAGGGATGCCCCCGCTAGCTCCGCTCTGGTTCTGGCCATCGCTGGACACACTAGAGGCATAGTTTGACGAGGAGGAGGCGGTGAGTGTGGCCAGCATCGAGGTTTGCGCAGGGGGTCTGGCCATGGCTGACGACTGTGGAATTAGGGGGTTCGCGGACCCTCCGCCGCCACTTGTCGCCGACGCTGAAATTGAGTCGTGCCCATTGTCCGCCGCCGAAGACATTTGTTGCAATGCAATGCGAATGCGGGCCGCGCCGAAGCCCAACCGCCGTCTGTCCGCTTCTCCCTTGGCTTGTCCTTGTCTTAGTTTGGACCCTCTGGCGTCGAATCGTCAAATCGAGGAGAGTGAAGAATGTAAACAAGGAAGCGGAACGACAAGTGAGAAAGTGAGCAAGTGAAGAGCAGGGAGAAGGAGGGAAGGGGGAGGAGATGCCGGTAGTTGGACCTTTGCCGATGCGTCAAGTTCCCTTCGCTTGGGGATTTTGCGGAAAAGGACCTCTTATCAGTCAGTTCTTAAAAGACGGCAACATGGATCTTTTAGCCACGGAGGAAGGGGGGGGGGGAAGGATTTGACAAGCATGGGCACGGCGAACGACGAACGACGAAGAATCCATCAGGGATATGCCGCGCACTTAGACTATGCCCCCACAGAACTGGGCCTGGGCGCTTTTTTTACACACTACATAGTACAGAATACATACAGTAGTGCACAGCAAGGGGGGCATCGCACTCTTCTTTTCACGGCTGTCAAAAACCCTTCTCTCCTCTTAAAGACCAGGACTGCCATCTTGGCCATCAAGTGCCCCGGGGTGGAAGGATCTGACCCGTCGTCAATCTGTACACGGTAGGCAAAGCTGCGTACGAGGGTTACCTACAGATTAGATG
This sequence comes from Pseudonectria foliicola, assembly GCA_003693505.1. Classification (NCBI taxonomy): domain Eukaryota; kingdom Fungi; phylum Ascomycota; class Sordariomycetes; order Hypocreales; family Nectriaceae; genus Pseudonectria; species Pseudonectria foliicola. Next base: position 123,020 of record QUZD01000007.1, on the reverse strand, counting down.
TTCGTGCTATCTGTGTTACCTGCCGTCTTCTTGACCAGCACAGCGCCCCAGCATCCATATTCAGGCCACACGTTCAGGTTGTCAACCATCCACGCTGGAGCCGCCTTTTCGCATCAGGCTACGCAACGTGGCAATCCGCAAGTTTTGTAAGTTTTTTTTGACTTTCGCATCGCAGCTTCGCTTGGGGAGGAGTCATACTGTACAGATTATCTTCTTGGGGATTACCGCGGACGCCCAACAAGGCTGCCATGGTACTTTTATCTAATCTGTGACTTACCAATTAGTGCGGAAGCCGACAAGACGCTAAGGGGGGTGCAAGGGACACTTAGCACAGGCCAATCTCCGCCATGCGTAGCTGCCCGAAACTGGGCCTTGTCATTAAACCGGCAACTCGTCACTCCGGGATCGGCAGATGTGACGAGCATCCTATCTTGCTGGGCCTTGGACCAAGCAGCTTGCAAGCCAACTCTAAAAGAGTTCATTGTTGCCAGCGAAAGCCTTGTTTCATCAGTACTGTAAGTGTTGATCCGGGAGCTCGGTTCGTTGTCACGCAGCCCCGTTTCAACAGAGCAGTGGGTTGCTTGTAGGTACATACCAGGTGGAGATGAACTCTAACGAATGGTTTCCGGGATGTTCCCTCTAGCCTCTCCGTTTTCCATTGATTTCATAACTTACATCAACGTGATGGCTTTACTTACAGTATATACAGAGTCTCTCTTTCCGTTGCAACAACAGGCTGTCTGCATCGTCCCAACCGTCAGCATACTCACCCGCGACAAGTTTTGCGACTCGCCTGCAGATCCACTCCCTCCATCTTGGCGAATGACGAACATCTCCACCACCTGGACCAGCCCACGTGGATTTAAACGAGACGAAAGAGGCCAGTCGACCATGATGGAGCAATGGAGATCAACTGAGGGGTTTCCCATGACACTTTCAAGACACCAACCCCGCGATTTCCATCTCCGATTGGAGATTACGACTTGACATTTCACTTGCACCTCACTTACACCTCGCTTGCAATCCACCACCCCATTATCAAACCCCACCCGCAACCATGGCCGCCAACGACGACATCCGCATCGCCGTCGTCGACAACGAAGACGACATCACCAAGGGCTTCGACTGCGTTGCCAACGCCTTTGGCCGGCAGACGCGCGACGGCTTCTGGATCGCCATGAACCCGGGCTGGGACACGCCCGAGGGCCGCTCCGGCGCCGCCGCCCGCCTCGTCGACCGCTTCCGGGCCGCCACCCGCAACCGCAACGGCGACCCCAACATTGTCTTCCTCAAGGCCGCCGCCCCCGACGGCACCATTGCCGGCCTCGCCATCTGGCAGCAGCTCTCGTACGTCGACGGCTGGGGCGACGAGCCCGTCGAGAACCTCTCCGACGTCATGGAGCTCGACGCCCTGTACCCCGGCGACGAGGCCGAGCAGCGCTTCCTGTGCCAGTGCGACCGCTTCCTGCACCAGCGCCGCATCCAGGTCGTCCGGGAAAAGAAGGAGCAAAAGGCCGACCCCCCCGCCGTCATGGTGCTCGACCTGTGCGTCGTCGACCCGGCCTTTCAGCGCCGCGGCATCGCGCCCAGACTCGTGCAGTGGGGGCTCGACGAGGCCAAGCGCCGTGGAGGCCTCGAGGCCGTTCTCGAGGCATCAACCATGGGCCGTCCCGTCTACGCCAAGTTGGGGTTCCAGCCGGACGGCGAGATCGAGTACCGGTTTGATGCCGAGTTTGAGGGCCGCAACCTGCCGCCCAACACGTTTATGCGGAAGCCGACCAACTAGGCCTAGCCATGGCGATGTCTACATTAAACGGGTATATTGTACAAGAACAGACGGCGCATTCATCATGACTACGTACATATCTACATAGCCTTAACCTTTTTCATTCCAAACTCATCACTCATCCTTCATGACCGCGGCCCACTTCGGATCCAGACACGCAGATACCCCCTTATGGCATAAATCACCACGCTTCGTGGTTCACGCTTCGCGGTTCACACTCGCCACCTCACGCCAGATGCGACTTGACCTGCTTCCCCTCCGGCCTGTCCCAGTGCGCCCTCACCCCTCCCCAGCTCTCCTCGTTATAGCCCTCCTGCACCTTTTGGCACGTCTGCAGCCCCCACCGCGTCACGCCCACCATGAAGCAGCTCTCAAACATAAAGGCGCAGCTCCCCGCGCCGACCTTGACCGGCCCCAGCTCCGCCTCCCGCGCCGCCTCGCCGCTCTCCGCATCCGGCCCGTGCCCGCTCATGACGTTGTGCAGGCTCGCCCCGCCCGGCACGAACCCGCCCGAGCCCCCGCGCTTGGCGTCGTAGCCGCCCCGGATCAGCCCCATGAACTCGCTCATCGTGTTGCGGTGGTACCACGGCGGCCGGAACGTGTCCTCGCCCACCAGCCACCGCGGCGGGAAGATGACAAAGTCGGCCGCCGCCGTGCCGGGCACCGACGACGGCGCCGACAGCACCGTGAAGATGGACGGGTCCGGGTGGTCGTACGAGATGGTCCCGATGGTGTTGAACCGGCCGAGGTCGTACTTGAACGGGTAGTAGTTGCCGTGCCAGGCGACAACGTCAAACGGCGTGTGCGACTGCTTGGTCGTAAAGTGCGCATTGTTGAACTTGACCGTGACGCTGTAGGAGCTGGGGCCTTCTGAAGCCGTCGCGCCAAAGTCCTCGCTGAAGCATGCCACGGGAGACTGGAAGTCGCGCGCATTGGCGAGGCCGTTGGAGCCGATGGGACCGAGCTCGGGCAGGTTAAAGTGCCCCTGGTAGAGTTCTAGAGCGTAGCCCCTTGCTGGACCCGATGCAAGGTGGACTTGGTACTTGACGCCCCGTGGGATCACGCAAATCTCCATGGGCCGGACGAGGAGCCAGCCAAGCTCGGTCCGGATGTCGAGGGTGCCCTCCTGGGTGACGATCAAGAGGTCGCCGTCGGCCGAGTAAAACGCACTCTTGTCGTCCATGCTCTTGCCGGCCGCATACGTGTACATGCCGATGCCTTCCTTGAGGGTCGGATCCCCCGCCCCTGCCACGAGCCTCAGCCCAGAGACGAAGTCGAGATGCTTGGCCTCGTCGTGGTCAAAGGGGTCCCAGCGGAGCTGGTTGGGAATGTAGTGAAGCTCGCCCTCCCTGTCGTCCTGGACCGTTTCGCTGCCGGCACTGGCCCCCTGGGCCGGCGAGTACGGCGGATGGGCACATGACGGCAAGATACGATACAGCCACGTCTGCTTGTTGTCGTGTCTCGGGGCCGTAAACGCGGTGCCCGAGAGCTTCTCGGCGTACAGGCCGTACGGCGGCTTCTGGGGCGAGTTGTGGCCGATGGGCAAAGCTCCATCAACAGCCTCGGACCTGCAGACCGTCAGCGTTAGCACACGTCGCCCCGAGCGTGTGAAGTGAGCACTGAGCTAGACATACTCTAGGTGGCAATTGAAGCCATTCTGGTAGCGGTACTTCTCCTCAAGGTCAAACTGGGTGACGGGCATCGTGAATCAGGGCAGCTGGGCAACGACGTCTTTCTTCACCTGCAGCTAGCGAGGACTGGCGGGAAGGGAAAGGACGGGAGAGGCGCCGGGCCACTGTTACTTTTAACTGCGTCAGACGACATTGCAAGCAGCACACGTTGGAGAGACGATCCGAGCCTCTGAGAGCCGGCAATCGAGGTCCAAAGTGTAATGGCCAACGGCCCGACGGTAACCGGCCAGCCGCGGGCTCGTCATGGCTGCGCGCGCTGTCATTCCGCGAGGGGTTGGGACCGACTTCAATCATGTCATTGCGGCACTGCCTGCATGAAAAGTCTCGGCAGGCTCTCTGCTTAACAGTATTGCTTTATCACCTGGACTCTAGGACGGCGATTTTGCCGATAGCTGGATGGAATCAGACCAGCAGTCAACTCCCGAACCAGCGCCGCAGCTAATTTACTCGTCCAGAAAGCGTTTCTCGGTGGTCAAACGCCAGCCCTCTCAAAACTCAATTCCATTCCCGGATAATCGCGAAACCTGGGGCCGAGACGGCCTGCATGCGCCTAATGTTGGTGTTAGTGGGCCATAGAGGATTATCGACAAGGGTTCAAGTGCGGAGGTGGATACACATCAACGCCGACACGGCTACTTTCAACATCACAGCCTTACAATTCCTGCATCGATAACATCGTTTATGGGTATCCTCCAGTGTGGAGGACTTGCAAGTTGTCAATTAGCCAAGGGCCCCAGTAGGCAAGGCCCTTGGATAGCCGGCCGACACGGCCGACTGGACGAAAGGAAACAAGAGTACACTATGCGACGCTCCCAGCGGTCGCAAAGAATAAGACCCGGCCAGAATATCTAATCGCAATATCCCAAGCGCCGACTCGCAACGAACCCAGCGAAACGAACAACAAGAATTGAAGGAGTTATTGGAACAGATATCAGGGTTGGCGGTGGGCACCTATTGCTTGTCCTTGTTCTTCTTCTTCTTGCCACCAGCCGAGGCTTGGGGCACGGTCGGTTGTGCCGAGAGGTGCACGACTAGGCGGGTCCATGACTCCTCCTTGTCCCACTCGAAACCAGCGAGGTAGGGCTTGTCCAGTTCATCATCCGTCTAGAATATTGTCAGTCAGCCCGCTTACGTAGGTAGACGGCCAATTGTCCGCAGTGGTTGGTACTCACTCGCTTCTTGTATGCCTTGTGGATAGCGTCCAGCGCATCCTTGATCGTCACGCCCTTCATGTTTCGGGCTGTCACCTCCTTCCCTAGGGGGAAGTGGAGGTCAATCTTCTTGACGGGAGGTTTCGTCAGGGGAGTCTTGAGAATAGCAGGGTCCTCGACCGTGTTGACACTTGAGTTGATCTTCCTATAGAGGAGAGTTGGTTAGTCATATTGTTTGTACAACGCCCCCGTGACGTCCTGTGTGAGGGATAGGCATCGACACACCGGGTGCACATGTCGAATGCGGGGTAAAGGGGATTTGGGTCACTTACCATCCTGTCCTTTGGGTCTCAATGGCCAGCTCGAGTTCGATTCCCTGGCTTTCTACGAGGAGAGCGCCATCAGATAACTATCTAGAGAGAGCGGGGCGGACTAAGACTTACCCAGGTCATTTACATTCATCACACCAGGAGCACTTGAGCTCTGCCTTCGGTGGCCCTTCTTGAGGTGAGAATCCTCAGGGGGTGATGATGACAGGCCCTGGACGGCGGAGTCGACCTTGGTGAGCGGTTCCGACATGATGGTTGTGGTTGTGGTTGTGGTTTTGGTTGTGAGTGTGGTGTGATTGGGGGGCTTGACCAGAAGATCAAGCTATGAGGAAAGCTACCGACACCGAAGCAGTCAGCACGCTGAGTGAGCCGATTGATGAAGTGCAAGAGAGTAAATGCAGATGATGACTTGGGCACTGGATCACAGCGCAAACGGCGGAAACGAGAGAGGGAAGCGAAGATGGAAGCACAAACCTTTGGTAGGAAGAGGTGCAGTTGCAGTATTGCTGTTGTAGTAGATGCAATGGATGATGATGATGGTGGTGGTGGAAGAAGAGGAGAGGAAGCCGAAAAAGTGAGGGGGGAAGGAGGGTTGTTATCTCCCGACAGCTCCTGCTCTGAGAGGCCCGGCTGGTACGGGCTTCTTACGGACTATGCCTACGCTTTCCCGGACATTTCCTGATAGTCTGGCTGGCATTTGGCTGGCATGGCATGGCGAAGTGGCATGGCATCGGATCACGCTGCAATCCATCGGTATCGAGTACAAGCGGCATACAGGCATCCATGTCCTGACCCCTGCCAGTTTCGAGTTGAACCACTCGGGACCCGCCGAACCAGGGGGGCCAGGGTCCGGTACCGATGCCGTAGACGGTACTCCGTAGTTGTACGTGCGGATTACATACATGCCGTGCCTATTCTTCCTAGTGCCTCAGGTACCTTGCTTGGCTCGTGCCGCACAGCAAGGTTGGAGAGCACGGCACATGATGGCACAGCTTCCGGTACTGACCATCTTTAGTACTGTACTGTACCTTGATACTTGAGGTCCAGCACAGCACAGCACAGCACAGCATAGCTCAGGTCCACGTAGACTAGCGTCAGACCGGGCGGGGTAAGAGCAGTCGAAGCCGCAGGCGCAGTTGCAGTTACAGGTCTCGTTGCAGCCGAGGCCGTGTTCGCACTCCAGCCCGCCGCGCCAGTGACGGAGATGGAGGAGGGGGATGGGCGATTGAGAGTTGAGGCCGAGCAGCCGAGTCGATCGCGTGACTTTGGCCTGACCAAAGGCCGGCTCAGGCGACCTCATGGAGTGGGTCCGCAACGGGCTTAGCGCCACGGGGACCTGTGGGCGGGGCAGCCGGTACGTACCCGCACTCGAGCTAAGGCACACATGGGGGCGTAAATCCGGGGAAAGCTTGTCCCAGGCCCCACTGCCATCGAGAAGTGGCGCAGACTATGCAGTGGAATGTGGGATGGGATGGGATGGGATGGGATGGGATAAGATGGGGGATGAGGAGAACAGCAGGGCCCATGTTGTCGAGGCAGATACGGTAGCGAGGCAAGCGAGGGCAGAGGAAATCGCAGAGGTGGGAGGGAATCTCTGCAAGCTCCAGGACAATGCATGGGAGGGTGGGCGAGCCAGTGCCAGTTCGTTCCAGCTCCAGCGCCGAGTTCGTGTTGGCTGGCGTGATGTACTGTGGCATGGTGTGGTCGGGATTTGGCCCATGACGCGAGAGATCGCCAGTCTCGGGCTTCCTGTTGGCCCCCTTCCTCTCTCCCCTCTCCCCTCTCCCCTCTCCCCTTCTCGCCGGAGCCATCGGCCGCTTACCTGCTTGGCCTGCGTGCCGTGGTATTGATGGGCGTCTGCTTGCCCTTGTTCTCGCCCTCAGTTGCGCCTTAGCCAAACCATCTTTCACGGCTACGCAGCGCTACGCACGCTACACTGCAACCACACTCACCTGATCTGCCCGCCTCGAACCTGTTGTGGCGAGGGTCCCCTCTGGCGCCATTGGCCAGAGCTGATGAGCCAATTCCTCCAGTTCTCCAGCTACCGTCTGGCTACTGTTTAGCTACTGTCTTGATCTCTCTCGGGTGATTGTCCAGAGTACCTGCGCCGCGAGTTGCTCCTCTTCTCAAAGGTGCAGCATGCTGCATGCAGAAGCCCCTGACGGCATCGTACCAGCTTCATCATGCCCACACCGTGCAATCGCTCTGCCGGCAGTCTTACCCACAGCACCTTGTGACCCCTCCTGGTTCATCAACCCATCGTCATGGCCCATTGCCTGGCTGCCTGGCTGCCTGGCTGCCTGGCTGCCTGGCTGTCTGGCTGTGGCCTCGCTCTCGGCTGGTTCGATGTGATCATGATGGGCTGCTCTGCTGCCACAGGATACCCAACATGGACGCCCGTTCATTCGCATAAGTGCACGCTCCATCCCCACCGCCGTCCGTCTGCGTGTCCATCCCGCCCAGCCCAGCTCCATTGCCCCTTGCTTGCATTATCCATTCAGTCACTCACTGACTTGGTCGTTTATTCATCCGTATCCTTTGGTGTTGAGCCACCATCTCACCCAACATTGTTTGCTTCTTCTTCTTCTTCTTCTCCTCCTTCTTCTTTCACTTCTGTCTCACATTCGTCTTCTTTCTTTTCCCTTGTGCGTCGCCATGACTCTTACTGTATTGCATCACCTCACCTCACCTTCCCGTGACCCAAACATTCGATAGTGGGGCCGGCAACAGGCGATCCCCTTGAGTGGAGCCCCCGCGACGTCAGCCAGCAGCCAGCAGCCAGCAGCCAGCAGCCAGCAGCCAGCAGCCAGCAGCCGTCCACTGGAAGCAGCCCCCTGCAGCAGAAGTCCCCATCAGCATCAGCTCACTGAAAGCTCACTGGAGCATGCCACTCTTTTCCCGTCCATCCCCACAATCCCAGTTATCACCAGCATCATCATTATCATTATCAACACTCCCAAAAGTCAAACGACATTCGCCGTCATCGTTTTGCGCGCAATGGGCCAATCCCCATTCTCTGACCGCGATTCTGATTCTCTCTAAGCTACGAGCTCCGGGCCACGAAACCCTTTGCGGAAGCAGCCGGCCATTCTAGAATCAACGACATCGACAGCGACACCAGCAGCAACCGCAGCAGTAGACGCAGCCGCAGTAGACGCTATTCGTACTCTGTACAGCAGCAGTGAAAGCAACAACGTCAGATACTCGCCAGGCCCCAGTCGGCCGGGATAGGACAAGCACAAGAAAGCACCCCACGGACAGCCAATCAGAATGCACAAACCGGTAGGTGCATGCTTGCGTGACTGAGCTGACGTATACGCGATAGTAGCAGGCTGCGCTGTTCCGATCTTCGTGACCATCACCATCACCATCACTATCGCCATCGCCTGGTTGGTTCAACACCCGTGTCAATCAATGTGCACACATCGCCTTTCGTATCCTGTCGAAAAGAAAAGAGCTTCAACGTGAACGTCCTTCGCCCATTCGTCCTTCATTTTCTCCTTCATTTTCCAGCTGTCCCGTCCACTCATTCTTCGGTTTTCCGTCCTTTCATCACACAATCGTTCACTCGCTCCGGGGGAAACCTCCAACGTAAACGCTCAATCCGCTGCAACTGCTGCCAATCAATTCTACTGCAATCTATTCGATCCCCGTATCAAACAAGCCAACAAAGAGTTGCGAATACGCCGTAATCACCAATCCCCCTCCCATATGCCACCCACCCTAGGTATAGATTCCCACGTGTACACCCTGTAACGAAACGCCGAGCTGCTTCACCGCCGCCCCTTCGCCCCATGAGCCCGTCCGGGGCGCCTTTACCACGCCATGCGAGCCAGTAAGCCCTTTGGTCTCGTACGTACAAAGTACTTTCTCGCTTCATCCAGCAGAATGAGACCTAATCCGAACGCCATTGGCAGGAACCAATGCTCCACCGGAACCGCCGCCGTATCGAGAACCCGCTGGAAGGATGGAGGATAGATCCAGAAGATGGCCATGGCACAGGCGAAAAGAATGGCAGGGAACAGGTAGAGGTTTTGGGTCTGCTTGTTGAATGCGGGAGGATGTTGGAAGATGGAAAGCCGCCGCGTGCGCACGGCCAGGAGGTTGAACCATTGCCTGTGAGAGGGATGAGTTAGCCGGACTGCAATCATCATGTCGAAGACACTGGAGTGGCAAGGACAACTTACATGACGACGAGGTTGACGAAATAAATGGAACTGGCTTCGTTGAGCTTCTGCTGGTAGTAGTCCTTATCGATGTAGTCGGGAAGTTTGCCAAAAGAAAACCAGATTGCCGAGAACGGGATGCCGTTGCGCTCCAGGTACCAGTACGACATGGCAAACGATGCAAGCGTCTCGAGGAGACCGACAATGCCGTAGGCCTGGAACACAAGCTGCCAGTCCACAAGTCTGTCCTTGCCAGGCACTCTGGGCTTGCGAAGCAGCACGTCCGCCTCGGGCGCCTCATATGCGAGCGCGATGGCGGCCATGGCGTCAGTGAAGAGACTGTGAAGCACGTCAGCCGGGCATGTCTGTGCCGAATCATATGGGCGGAAACCATGGCGACTTACCAGATGATAATCATGAGGAAACTGCTCAGAATCTGAGGGATACCGAACGCCACGTTGGTCAGGACAGGCCAGAACTCGCTGAAACTACCCGCCGGCAGCAGATACGCCACCGTCTTCTTGAGGTTGTCAAACATCATTCGTCCGTACCGTAGCGCCTCGACGATGCTCGAGAAGGAATCCAGCAGCACCATGTCGGCAGCCTCAATCGCAATGTCGCTGCCGGAGCCGAGCGCGATACCCACGTCGGCGGCTCGCAGAGAGGGGGCGTCGTTGACACCGTCACCCGTCATGGCCACAATGTTCTCTCGCGCCTGGAACTCGCGCACAATGCGCAGCTTGTGCTCGGGCGTGGTACGGGCAAAGACGATTTCCTGGTACTCGGCGAGCTGGTCCCACTGGCCCTCGTTCAGGGTGATGAGCTCTGGTCCGCTGAGTACAATGGCGCCTCTGGGACGAGCCGCGTCAGCCCGGAGGCTAGGGACCATGTCGCTGATGGTAGGGTCCAGCGTCGAGGTGCGGTCCAGAGCCGAGATGGAGTCGATGCGCTCCGTGGTGACGATGCCACACTCCCGAGCAATGGCCTGCGCAGTAAGCGCAAAATCACCGGTGACCTGAAACTTGTCAGCTCTGGTACTCGCAAGGGTACGTTCGGCTCATTGGAACCTTACCATGAAGATGCGAATACCCGCAGTACGGAGAGTATCGATGACCTCAGGAATCTCCGGGCGAGGAGGGTCAACGATGCCCACCAGGCCAACCAAAGTCAGTCCGGAGCTGGCCTGCTTGTTCATCTCTGTTTCCAGCGCAGTTCCAGACATGCCACTGGGGAAGACGGAGCTGGAGATGACCTTGCGAGCGAGAAGAATGACACGTCTACCCTTTGAGGCCCATCCGTCCTTGATGGCCGTGAACTTTTGCCGCGCCAGGTCATCTAGAGGGACAGTGACACCCGACGAGTTGACGTATGATGAAGTCTTTCCGAGAAGAATCTCCGGTGCACCCTTCATGGTCAGGAGCCTGCCAGCTGTTAATACACTTGTCAAATCTCTCTCCGGGGGAGTTTGGTCCTTACACGTCAGCGGGTCCGAAAAACGAGGCTGTGTCCGAAGCAAGAGCCGAAGCCAGCCCATCCTTGTTGGCCAGGCCAAATGCCTTGATCATGTACTTGTTCTTGCTGTTAAAGGCAAGCTCATACTTGACCTGCCAGCACCGTCTAAGCTCAGAGACTTCACCTAGACCTTCGGAAAAGCGGAGGATGGCCTGGTCGGTAGCATCGCCATGGATGACACGTTCGTGCAAGGGGAGTTTCATGGTCGCCGCGTCAAAGACTCCGGCGTTGCAGAGGCCCGCGACAGTCCGAAGCTGGTCAATGGAGTTGTTGCCGGGCTTGTTTTGGCGATTCAAAATCAAAAACTCACGTGCCTCATCCGTATCCATGCAGTTGTCTCCAATGACACATTCGGTAACGGTCATTTTGTTCTGGCGACGTCGGTCAGTTTTTCAAAATCAAACACCAGTCACCTGTCCTCAAACTGACCTGGGTCAAGGTGCCAGTCTTGTCCGAACATATGACAGAGACCGAGCCAAGCGTCTCAACAGTCTTGAGTGACTTGCAGAGAATCTTGTGCTTTCGCATGGTATTGGCGCTAATAGTCATACTAGCCGTCAATGCAACGGGAAGGCCTTCCGGGATGAAGGCTACGGCGACGGAGACGCAAGATATGATCAGGTTGGGCACGGTGATCCAGCCGTGGTACTTCTTGTTGAGCCAGGTAGTCCTAAAGAATAATCAGTGACAGAACACGAACCACGGTAGTTACTGCTCTTACCAGAGAATAATGACGAGGATAATCATGACCAACATGATGGAGCAGATGATCAAGACAAAGTGAAGGACCTCTCGCTCCAGAGTGGTCAACCCCTTCTTTGGCTCGTTGGTCAGCTTAGCAATCCTGCCAAAGACGGTGTTGTCACCAGTGGCAACGACGACACCAGTACAAGTGCCCGACATGCAGTGAGTGCCCTGCATTCCAATATTCTTCGTCTCGAGGTAGTTGTCATCGGTCGACTCGACAGTGCCGTGAAGAGGCATCGATTCACCTGAATAGGGGTTAGAAAATGTTTTCACTGCCAAAGCTTCGGAAATCATACCTGTAAGGATCGAGCGATCAAACTTGGCATCCGACGACGTCTTGATGAAACGAACATCGGCAGGGAGCTTGTTGCCAGCCTTGATATAGAGAATGTCGCCGGGCACAATCTCTTCAGCAAACAGAGTACACTCCTGGCCATCACGAAGGACTTGACAGTGCTCGGGAAGCATCGTCTTGATGGAAGCCATGACACGGGACGAGGACCAGTCTTGCCACATGTTGAAGGCGGCCTGGATAACGAAGACAGCTACGAGGACAATGGCAAGGGCGAGATTGGCTATCGCGGGAGGATCGCCCAGGGGTCGCCACGCGATGAAGACGAGGATGGCGGCGATAAGGAGAACAGTGCCGAAGCCCTTGAAGAAATATCCAAGAATCCTCTTGGTGTTGTGGGTAGGGGCGGGAGACGGCGCATTCTTACCATACTGGGCGCGGAGTGAATCAATCTTGTCGTTGGGCAGACCTTGGTGAGACGTGGTAGATAGGCGGCGAAGGACTTCATCAATGGAAACGGTATGCCACTCAAGAGAAGCGAGGTCTTGGTGGTCGAGGGGGTTAGACTGACGGCTTCTTCTGTCAAGGGGCGGAAGATGGGCAGCATCCACATACCAGTGGCGGCAGCATTGTTGGCGACAGCTTTTGTTAGGGCCTCTTTTTGCTTGTAGTCCTCAATATCCATAGACCTTGCTAATATTAGAAATGTTGACTGCAACAAAAGCCTATGGCCACATTTGCTTACACCGTACGGTACTGGATAGGGAGAGCAGCAGAGGCATCAATGGAATTGCGACGAGACGAGGTCATGGAGCGGATGCCTATGGAGTCTGTGGAAACACCACGCCTAAGGGCAGGACGAGGCTTGGTGACGGCCTCCTCATCGTCGCGCCAACGGATGCGCTCGTGAGGAGCGCCCTTGAGGTCAGACTCGTCCATGTCAAGGGTGTGCTTCAGAGCAAGGGCAAAATTGCTCTGGACGAAGCTGAGAGAGAGAGAAAGGGATAAGAGAGAAGATGAGTCAAGAAGGGAAGTGTGTGAGCAAGGGGATGAGAGACACGAGCTGGGCGATGATCATTTATATTGCTATATCCAACGAGTCCAGGCCATTCTAAACCAAGCCGCAGGTTTGAAAGTGACGAAATGGGACCGCGTGAGGGCTATCAGGAGAACGTGCGGCAAACAGTAAGGAGCACGGGAGAGCACAAAGGGAAATGTCTGAGGGCACGGCGGGGGCACGATGCAAGAGTGCAGAGATGAGGAGTTGCAGAGCAGACTGGACAATAACAAGGGCTCGGGGCACGCCAGCAACGCCAGCATCGTCACAGTGTGATGACTGTGCGTGGGGGGTGCTCGCAGGCACTGCAACAGTTGCAAAGAGCTGGCCGTCGAGGTCAGATTGGACATGGCCAGGCGTGGTGGGAAAATCGCTCATACGACATCATGGGTGAAGTTTTGGATTGTCGTCGGGAGCAAGTCTTTTGGAGTTGAGGCCCAGGTACCTCGAGGCAGCGCCAAGGACGGGAGAAACAACCTAGTGACCCGCCATGAATGTTCCTTGATATCCTGCATATCCTGCGCTTGCAAGGGGGGCGGGTAACGACCGTGAGGGCCCGTGAGGGCTGAGGGCTGTGCAGAGTATTCAGGCCGTTCCAGGAGGGGAGCGGGCTTTTCGGTTTCCCGGATCGAGCTAGAGTGAGCGGCATGGCTGAGGACATTGAGTCCAACAAAGGGATAGCCGGTGGGCATCCTCAACGCCCGCTGCTGTCAGCATCGTAAACCCGGGAGCCGCGGGCTGGGAAAAAAGCTTGGATCCTGCGTGGATCCTGCTTGCATCCTGCTCACAGCCCTGCCCTGCTTGCAGCTGTATCCATGTATCCATCCATCCCAACCATCCACCAGGAGACGAGCCAATCGAGGATGGCCCATTCGAGGGCCATGCGTCAACCCTGGGCGAAGCGTGGGCGGCCTCCCATTGCCATTTCCCAGCTGGGCAAAGGCGGTGATGCACTCCTGGTCGCTTCTGCTAGCTCTGCCCTCTGCGGAGGTCCTCGAGCACCAAGAGAGACGAGACGAGACGAGACGAAAGAGTAAAGGGACAAGACGAGCCCGTGCTGAGGGATATTCGCGATGCATGATGCGTTGCCGGGGTCGATTCAGGGTCCCAGACCAAGTCTCATCCCAGCAGCCGTTGCCTCTTCCTCTCGTACTTGTCTCGTACTCCTGGTCACCAGTCTCCAGTCTACCAGGCTCCCAGAGCGTGGACCTAGCCGCCATGCATGAGCCTAATCGGGCCAAGAAAAGCCAAGACAGAGCCAAGTCGATGCCGACCGATGCGACAGCTCTAGACTCGAATGCGCGCCCTGGATTGGCCGCTCACCACGGCATCCGATTCAATTGTAGCGTGCATTAAAACTCCGACCAATGCTTATTTTAACCGAGCATGTGCCCTGTGCAAGCCCTGTCCGCGCTGACTAACCTCCACTTGACCTGCACAGCCACGCCTCGCCTGCCTTGACACACTGCAATGCAATGGCCTACATATTAGTCTGTAACATTTTGGCCCTTTGTCTTTTAGCATACCTGTATTGAGTAGAAAACCCGACCATATCCCCCCCCCTCCCCAATCTGCTCTCCTCGCCGTTGCTGTGTGTTGTTCTTCTTCTTCTTCTTCTCTTCTTCTTGCTTAGTTCAACCATTAGCCAAGGACGCCGGCCCGATACCCACATAGATACCTACAGTAGGTATCAGAGGTGGCGCTCAGCTGTTGATCCCCCTATTGTGTACACTCGCAGCCATACAACCGACGCATTGCGACGAGAAGCAGCGGGCTATCCGTACTGACAACCGAGTCCTTGACAGCAGGAATCAAGTGGTTCTCCCATGCTGCCAGACGCTGGTCCAGTCTTGCTATGCACCTCTCATTTGTCCTGTAGAATTAATAGACAGCTAGCTACGCGCGGCCTCCCCCCGTCGGGATCCTAGGCAAACCCGCCACGCCACCCACCGCTATGGAGACGAACCGAGACGAACCGCCCACGAGGACCCGCTGTGAGCAACAAGCAGACGAAACGTGATGGATCTTGCTGCGCATAATAGCAATGTTTCCCCGAAGCCATTTACATACATATACACATCGAATTTTCAGATTTTCTCGATATCGATTAGGATTTCCCCCTTTCCCCCAATTATGTTAAATAGCCTTAACCCGTGGTGGCGGCCCGCGTGCTCAACGCCAGACTAGCCGCCTTGGCCCATTTTGTCAGCGGGACAGGGACGCGCAATGTCCTCGACGCTGCAACGTCAGCTTTCACGTCGCCTCCTCTTTTTGCGCGTACGCACACCTCAAGCTACCTGGGCTCTGCGAGAATAATTAATTTTTTTCCTCTCCCATCTCGCTGCTTGCTCTGACTCCTAAGCCATGTTTTGCGAAACTCTACCTTTGGTGAATGGAACCCGCTGCTCCCTCTCCGCCTCTCTCTCACTCGCTCTCTCACACACTCTCTCGCCCTCACCCTCACCCTCACCCTCACCCTCACCCTCGTCCCTCGCCGCCTCTGCCTCCTCTACCCCATGAGGCCCGCCATTCACAGCCATGCCGGGAGCTGGTAGAGATGCCACCGCCCACTCAGAGATCGCTATTGGTCACCACCACCTCTGGGAATGAGCACCAGAACCAACTGCAGCATCACCCTCAGCCTCAGTATCAGAATCATCTCCAGTCGCCCTATCTAGACATCAAACCACCGCTCCCAACTCGACGCCGCCACACAACACAGTCCCCCAACAACGCCGAAGTCCAGGTTCCGCCCCTCATCGCCGGTGCCATCGTAGCTGGTTTCGCCTCTGCTCTAGCCGAAGGGCTCAACAATGAGCTGCTTACCCATTACTACTTGTCCGAGCAAAAGGTCCGCATCAATCTCGACCGTGCCGTTGATCGGTTGCTGTCCTACTTCACCAATCACCTCTGGGACGAGTTGTGGAACTTCTACTGCAATGCCAACCCTGGTTTCCCTCGGCAGGTTCGTCTGCTCTTTAGCGGCCCCATCTGCCAGCTCTTCCTAATCCTCGATGGGCCTGAGACGGCTCACTGTATCCTCGACAAGCTCGGCCCGGGCTTGTCCCGTCGCTCAGCAACATGGTCAACTGCCTCCCAGGGCATCGACCTGCAGCAGGCCTTGCAGCTTCTCTGCGGTTTCTGGGATCGAGAGTACCCTGATCTCTCGCCCAAAGGTTCCCCTGAGGAGATTGCCCGCTCGTTATCTTCCTACATCACCACGGGCAGATCGGCAAAGGGTCTCGCCGACAGCATTCGTCAGACCTTGCTTTCCCCCCACTTCGTCCAGTTGCATCTCATGGAGTCGGCCATGTGGGACATTGTCCTAAAACGCCCCTCCCGTCCGCCCAGGGACGGCTTCCACGCTATCCAGTTCCGCTTCGAATGTCAGCTCTTCGGTGTTCTGGATAATACGGCAGAAGCGCAGCGGGTCGACTTGGGGTCCTTGCCTGCCGGCACAGGGACTGCCACCGACTGCATCCAAACGACCGTATCCGAGTATATCACCAGTCAATGGCCAAGATGCGGACCTGCCTTGCTCCAATGCCTCGAAGATGCCGCCACGACAGCTTGTGCATCTGTGCGCCAAGGGCAGACGTTTGCGGGAATGTCCGCATGGGACGGCAGTAATGACAGAGAGCTATCCTATCCCGGCCTCCGCCTACTGCATGTGGAGATTGAGCAGGGGACGATCCGTCTGAGTGTCTCGGCTTGGACTCATACCATGATTGAGATACTGCAGCAGATGGCCTGGACCTGTGCGGCCCTGAGCGCCTCTCCCTTCCCAGATACACTCTCCGAATGCATGGTTGAGGTCTCGGACTGGACCTACATGGGTGACTCCATATACGTGGACTGCAGTCTCGCGCATAGGCCATTACCTAACGATAACGGTGCATCTTGGCCGAAACAGCTCCAAGGTGCCGTTCTAGCCAGTGGCTTCCCCATCCTCAATGTAGGGGTGTTGCAATAACGGGATATACTACGAAATGAGACATGACACTCAACGAATGGAGAGAATGCTGATTAGGATGCATCTGTTTTGTCTTTGTCCGCACTACACATGTTAGGTTGTAACATAGATACCCTTGTCCTAAGGCTCCTGAATACCACTTGCCCATTGACCCATCAAATGATTTGCCTCGCCATTCTCCTTGGCCACACAAAAGCCCTCGTGCCACGCTCCGAAAATGGTCTTCAAGTAAATTGCTAGATGCCGGGTCCATTGGTGGAACACCACCGCGGCTTCTAGAGCCGCACTCATGTTCGCCTTGTTAAGGTAGGGCAACTGGTGTGCGCAAATGCCGACGCCGTGAACCGATGCCGATAGACAAGGAGCTCTTGTTCAAATTGGGAGCCACCTGATCTTCGGGGCCAGCACTGGTACGAGGCGCGGCCGCATGGCGCGCACGCCCGCAACGGCGCCGGTGTTGGCGGCCCGGAGTCGCTCCACCTCTCGGGGGCTCTTGAGCTGCCGCACGAGCTCCGCCGCCGGATTTAGCCGGACGGTGCGAAAGCCGGCGGGGCGCAGTTTGAGTACGTAGTACATATTACACGGTGAGCCCATGGTTTGCAACGGTACATTGGACTTGTGCGATGAGGGTGAAGCCAAGTCATGGGCCGATGATGGCCTTCAGAGGTTTGCAGTTGGCAGTGATCGTGTTATGTGCACCAACCGATTAGGGAAATAAGGCTATGCCGAACCGTTGTATACCTAGATAAGTCGGCGAACATACATCCTCGCTAGTACGTTGAAATGGAGCTGTGTTCTCTCGAGGAAGTAACATAGCAAGCCTGCAATTCTTATCAGCATAATCACGGCTCACAAGACTCGCATAAGATACTAGTTGTCATAATACTGCACATCAATGCCCATCATGACCAAGCTTCACCTGGAGCTCCTCATTCCTTCAGGGCCAAAGCTCCAGTGGCTCCTCCCGCTCCCGCTTAAGCCGAGCCCCACCGTCTCGGCATCACGGAGCGGCCAATGACGGCGTTGATGTCTGAGGCACCAAGAGCTCGGCTTAAGCCCGGCTTGGAAAAGTTGTAGATAGGTCTCGAACTTCAAAGAATTTCCGAGGGACCACGCTCGAGACGACGCCCGGCTTGCGCCCATCCATTCCCTTTTTCTTTTCCGACAAATTCCCTTCCCCCCTGCTAGGACAGATGAAATATCTTGCTACACTATGAATACCAGTCTCCTGTCCAAGGCCGCGGCGCCTGCCCGCGCCCTGGCGCAGAGCCATCTCTGTGCCGCAAAGGTGCATTGCTTGAGCAAAGGCGCCCAGCTCCATACAGTTGCGTCGCGCATGAGCTCTCGCGGCGACCGCCCAGCCCTTCGCAAAGACCATCCCTCATCTCACACGAGACGGGTAAGTGACTAGACTCCTCAAGTAAACGTGGCCATGCCTTCTGATTCTCTGCCAGTTGTTCCACGCTACCAACTCGCTTGCGCAAAAGGACCCCTACCAGACGTTAGGCGTTGGCAAGAGTGCGTCCGCCGCCGAGATCAAGAAGGCCTATTATGGCCTGGCCAAGAAGTACCACCCCGATACCAACAAAGACGCCTCCGCAAAAGACCGCTTCGGTGAAATCCAGTCCGCCTACGAGATCCTGTCCGATCCCAAAAAGAAGGAGCAGTACGACCAGTTTGGTGCGGCCGGGTTCGACCCCAGCGGAAACCCAGCCGGCGGTGACCCTTTCGGCGGAGGTGGTCATCCCTTCTCCGGCTTTGGCGGCCAGGGCGGCTTTGGCGGCGGATTCAACTTCGACGACATCTTCTCCGCCTTTACCGGCCAGCAGGGACCCTTTGGCGGCGGTGGCGGTCGCCGAGGTGGACGAGGAGGACCTTTCCAACAGGAGATCTTGGTTGGCGAGAACATCGAGATCCAGGCCAGCATCACATTCATGGAAGCTGCCAAGGGCACCAACAAGACCGTCACGATCACCCCGCTCGAGACTTGCGGGACATGCTCTGGCGATGGGTTGAAGGCTGGCACGAAACGAAGTGCCTGCAAGACGTGTAATGGAACCGGCACCCGCGTCCACTTTATGCAGGGTGGCTTCCAGATGGCATCGACATGCGGTACTTGCGACGGCACTGGCTCAAGCATTCCCAAGGGATCCGAATGCCGAACCTGCTCAGGAAACGGAGTTGTGCGGGAGAGAAAGACGATCACCCTGGATATCCCAGCAGGTATCGAGGATGGTATGCGCCTGAGGGTTGACGGAGCAGGCGACGCTCCCGTGTCGGGACGATCCGCCGACCCCAACGCCCGCACCCAACGGGGTGACCTGTACGTCTTCGTGCGGGTTGCTCAGGACCCCAAGTTCCGCCGGGAGGGATCCAACATCCTCTACACCGCCACCATTCCCCTGACGACGGCACTTCTTGGCGGCCAGGTCGAGGTCCCTACTCTGGACGGCGCCGTCAACGTCAAGGTTGCGACGGGCACCAACACGGGCGACAAGATGACCATGACGGGAATGGGAATGAAGAAGCTAGGGTCTCGACGCGGCGGCAAGGGAGATCTCAGGGTTGAATTCCGCGTCAACATGCCCAAGTACCTCAGCGCCAACCAGAGGACCATTGTGGAGATGCTTGCGGACGAGATGGGCGACAAAACCGCCAAGCGAGTGATGAACGTGTCGTCGTCGAGGTAAGAGGAAGATGCTCTGGGCTGGCCACTGGTAAATCCTGACTGTCGGATTAGTTCGCAAGCAAACTCTAACTCTGACTCCCACAAAGACGAAGGGTTTCTCAAGTCCATGTGGCACAGTATAACAAGCAACCCCGGGCATCAGAAGAAGCCAGAAGGCGAGTCGGGCTCTACGAGCAACGAGAAGCCTGGTGAGAAGAAGCAGGACGGCAAGTCCAACAATTCGTCTGGGTCCCACTAGGCCCAGTCAATGAGCCCGTGTATCATAAGAAAAGAGATTGGACGACAGATAGAAGGGGAAGGCGGGAGCGCATTGGCCGGTGTTTAAAAGGTTGGCATTTATCTGTATATGGCGTCTTGTGGATGGTTACAACTACCCAACTACCTGTGTAGATCTGCCGTGCTCCAGGTCTTGTATACTAATTTTGTAGCATAGAACGAAGGGGCATATCGCTCCGACGGAGGCCACTCTCCTCAACATTACTCTGCACCTGAATGTCAAGTGATCTTGCTCTCATGGCCGGGGAATGAAGCATATTAGCTGTTGGCGAGGTCACACTTTGAAAGGGGAATGACGCAGCATCTACGATGGTTTAAACCTTCACAACCATGGCTGGACTTACCAGAGATTTCGGCGTCAACCAAACATGGCGAAGAGAAAGAGATGGTAAAATGGCGTCTTCTTGTCTAAATTGATTAGAGTCCAAGCGTTTCATCGCAGTTGTTAAACTCACAGACCAGCACGCCCTTGTGAACCAGTGCAGCCCAGGAAGAACATAATCAAATGCGCCCCAGCAACCCCCATCTCACGCACGCTTAGCCGATGGGCTTGAGTTTCTTTTTCTTCTTTCCGGGCTCCCCGCTAGACTTGCCCTTCTGGAATTGCCGCCAGCTGCTTATGCGAACGTCTCTCGTCGCTTCCCAATCCTGCTCGTGCTGTCGCTTGCGTTTGCGCTCCTCAATCTCGTCGTCTTGGCGGCGCTGCTCACGGCCCTCCTCCTGCAGCTGGGCCTTCATTTGGCGACGTCGGCGGTGTTCATTGTCGATCAGGACCTCCTTTGCCTTTTCGCGCCACTTCTTGTTGAAGTCGTCCGTCTTGAGCTCTTCGCTGTCAACAGTCCATTTGTTCTCGCGAATCAGAAGCATGCGGGCATCAGCAATGGCTTCGTCGAGACGCTCGCGGTGCTTCTCATCCATGAGCTCCGTCTGGGCCTTTTTGAGCCGATCGAAGGCATCGGGGGCTAAGGGGTTTTTCGTCTTGTCGGGATGAATGAGGAGCGACTTCTTGCGGTATGTGATTTTGATGTCGGATTCTGGAACACCAGGCTGGAGGTCTAGGACAGCATACCTAGAGGAGAAGTCAGGATACGCAGGACAGTCTGGTAGCATGGGGTTGACTTACGCATCAAGGCGAAAAGCCTTGAGGATTCGGTCGATTTCGGCATCCTTTGATCAAATCAGCCATGGACTTGTTACGAGGCACCGGTTGGGGTCGCGTGGCTTGCGCACCTTGTCAAACTCCTTGGCCTCCAGCTCGAGCGCATCGAGAGCGTCCTTGTCTTCCTTGACATCCTTGACTTCTTTTGAGGCCATATCGGTTGGTTTCTGCTTCCCTTTTGCCAGGTTGCAAGGCGGTAAGATGCTGGGAAAGGTGGTTGCAATGGAAAGGAAACTGGCGGTGGTAACCGCTCCGTGCCTGCCGCGCGCTGGCGTTCGCTGGGGCGCCGGGGGTCGCACCTGCAGCAGCCGCTACTTGCGACCCACCTGCCGTTCCTGCCTACCTTACTGCCCCGCGACGATAAGATAAGGATAAGGCGTGCAGACGGAAAAAAAATTGGCTTCGCTCATCATGGAGCTTCTCTCCATACACCGAATACCGTCGATTCTTCCGTACCAGCACCAAGTATGGCTCCACGCGGTGTTTCGCCTGCCCGCTCCGAGGGTGAAGTCGATATTCTCGGCTCTCTCTACCCTGGCGACGATGAGACAGACAATGGCGCTAACAATGCCGGCGTTGACTTCGATTTCGATGGCCTTATGAACTCGCGCCAAAATGACGACGACGGGGATGAGGCCTTCATTGCGCTACAGCAGGCCGCCTCCTTCCGAAAAGCCTCAAATCTCAAGGGGCGAACTGTCAAGAAGGGCGGTGGCTTCCAGGCGATGGGTAAGAACAATCGTGGTCTAGCTGATCTGTCCAGTCGCTCTTGAGACTGACATCATACAGGTCTCAGCAGCGGTCTTCTTAAAGCCATCACGCGCAAAGGCTTCTCTGTTCCTACTCCGATCCAGCGAAAGGCGATTCCCCTGATTCTCGACCGCAAGGATGTCGTCGGCATGGCCCGAACTGGTTCCGGAAAAACTGCCGCCTTCGTGATACCTATGATTGAGAAACTCCGCGCCCACAGCGGTCGTTTTGGAGTCCGAGCCCTCATCATGTCCCCTTCTCGAGAACTGGCCATCCAAACCCTAAAAGTCGTCAAGGAATTCGGACGTGGTACCGATCTCAAATGTGTCTTGCTTGTCGGTGGTGATAGTCTAGAGGAGCAATTCGGATACATGTCGGCCAACCCGGATATTGTCATCGCTACACCTGGTCGATTCCTGCATCTCAAGGTCGAAATGAACCTGGACCTATCTTCCATCAAGTATGTCGTCTTTGATGAAGCCGATCGTCTGTTTGAGATGGGTTTCGCGGCCCAGTTAACCGAGATTCTCCATGCGCTGCCACCCTCGCGACAGAGCTTGTTGTTCTCAGCCACGCTACCCGCCTCGCTGGTCGAGTTTGCTCGCGCTGGTCTGCAAGACCCTAGCCTGGTTCGTCTCGACGCTGAGACAAAAATTTCTCCCGATCTAGAGAGCGCCTTTTTTTCTGTCAAGGGTGCTGAGAAGGAAGGATCCCTACTCCATATCCTTCATGACGTGATCAAGGTTCCTCTGGGCCCTCCCAAAGAAGCGCAGGAAGACTCGGACAAGGGTTCAAAGAAGAGAAAGCGAGGCGCGGATGCGCCGGGTGGCAAGCCAACTGAGCATTCTACAATTGTGTTCACTGCAACAAAGCATCACGTCGAGTACCTGGCGAATCTTCTCATCCATGCCGGATTTGCCGTTTCTTACGTTTACGGTTCTCTCGACCAGACTGCCAGACGCATGCAAGTCGAAGATTTCCGAGGAGGTAAAACCAACATCCTGGTAGTGACAGACGTTGCAGCTCGTGGTATCGATATTCCGGTCCTGGCCAATGTGATCAACTTCGACTTCCCACCCCAGCCAAAGGTGTATGTTCACCGTGTCGGACGAACTGCTCGTGCTGGCAAGCGTGGCTGGAGTTACAGTCTTGTTCGTGATACGGATGCCCCTTATCTATTAGATCTGCAGCTGTTTCTTGGCAAGAAACTGGTGGTCGGCCAAGGGGATAACGAAGCTTCCTTCTCTGACGACGTTGTGGTGGGTGCGCTGAAGCGCGACGCTGTCGAGACTCAAGTGGAATGGTTGAACAAGGTTCTCGGCGAAAGCGACGACTTAACTGCCCTGCGCCAGGTTGCGGGTAAGGCAGAGAGGTTGTACTTGAAGACGAGAAACTCGGCCTCGACCCAGAGCGCCAAGCGATCAAAAGAAATGGTCGCTTCAGATGGCTGGGTACAGCTCCACCCTCTTTTCGGAGAGGATGAGAATGGCGACGAGCGAGCACGTGCAGACATGCTGGCAAGGATCAGCGGATTCAAGCCCCAGGAGACGATTTTCGAGATTGGACAGCGCGACAAGGGCTCCAGCGGCGCTGCTGATATGATGAAGCAGATCCGAAAGCGTATCACGCCAAGAAGCCGGACCAAACAAGCTGAGCCTGAGGAGGACTTTGACGACTTGGCCGACCTTCCCATCAAGGCCAAGACAGATGCTGATTCCGATGAGGATGATGATATGGACGGTGTTTTGGGTCTTGAGGAGGCAGAGAGGGAGGAAGAGGATGATGATGATGGCCTAGAGGTTACCGTGTCCAACGCAAATAAGGCCAAGAAGGGGCAGACGGATTGGCGGGATTCGGAAATATTCATGTCCTACACGCCAAGGACCATCAACGCTGCCGAAGAAAGAGGCTACGGCGTCCACTCGGGAGGACAAGGATCAAGCTTTGTCGAGGCCGCCCGGGACGTGGCCATGGACCTAACCAACGACGAAATGTCAAAGTCGTTTGGCGAGCCGACGCGATCCAAGATGCGCTGGGATCAAAAGTCGAAAAAGTACGTGGCCCGCGACAACGACGAGGATGGCTCCAAGGGCGCCCGCATGATCCGCGGCGAGAGCGGCGTCAAGATTGCCGCCAGCTTCCAGAGCGGCCGCTTCGACAAGTGGAAGCGCGCCAACCGCATGAGCAAGCTGCCGCACGTCGGCGAGGCCGAGCGGCCCGGCGCCGGCGCCCAGCTGCCCTCGGGCGTCCGCTACAAGCACAAGCAGGAGAAGGCTCCCCGCGAGGCCGACAAGTACCGCGACGATTACCAGGAGCGCAAGAAGCGCGTCGCCGAGGCCCGCGAGAAGCGTGTCGGCCGCTTCCGCGACGGCATGGGCAGCAAGAAGGAGCTCAAGGACGCAAACGACATTCGCAAGGCCCGCATCGAGAAGCAGAAGCGCCTGGCCAAGAACGCGAGGCCGCAGAGGAAGAAGAAATAGTAGACGCGGGCGTGGAGGTGGAGGTGGTGGTGGTGGTGGGGGGAAAGGGGAATCATCCGGGTTCGTTTACAGTTCGAATATACAGCATTGGCGCATTGGAATTGACTACGGTTGCTACCACTGTACTTGTTTCCGTAACGGCGCCTCTATCCATACATTTTCTTATATGCACTATTTCCTACCAAGTAGATGTGCTGCTGCAGGAGCTGCAAACTACCTGAAAGCGCGATACGTACACGTCACGTTCTAGTACAAGCTGGTAAAATTGTCTTGCCCATTTCATCATTACTATGTGTATCTATTTTGGATCACTCGCTAATCCGAAAGCCAAGGGTATCGTCCCCCTGCGAGTTAGCCAACTGGTCCGCTGCTCCTTGAAGCAGCGCGGTAGTTGGAGAAAAAGAAGAAGGCTTAGCTAGGTGACAAGAAAAGACCACAACGCATCTAAGCAAATGATGCCAATAAGTAACAAAACGAGAAACAAAAACAAATGGTAGGCCATTCTGGTACTGCATGTGTACCGTGCCTTTGCAAGATGCTGGTGACTAAAACCATGCCAAAGTCTGCATCCGTCAAATCGACGTATGTAGGGGTATCATTGTGCGAGTCGCTGCTAGAACAGAGGTGTTACATCCGACAATTTCGAGAAGGATGTGTTGTTGAACAAATTGGGTGGGTGTGTATAGAGGGAGAAAAGAAGATCAAATGTAGGTGTAGATGGGCGGTCATTGGAACCATGATGTCGGGGAGCAATCAGCTTCAACCCTCAGTGCCCTCGAGACTGTCGAGCCAATATCGGATGGCGTCATGAAGGAAGCCGCGCTGGGCAGTGCAGGATTTCTTGTCCCGGCTGTCGATGGCATCGCGGATAGCATCCTCAAGAGCAGATAGCACGACCGATTTGCACTGGACACGCGGAACCTCCTGGGGCACCTGTGGGAGCGCCACTGGCGCCGGAGCAGTCAATGGATCCGGGTCTTCAGCCACCATGGCAATGGGCGCATCGCCCTGGGTATGCGACGAGGCCAGCGAGGTGGCTTTGCTGGTGTCGTAGTTGACAGAGATGACTTTCTCGACGGCTTCGGCAAGGAAGTCATCAGGGCGAAAGACGGATTCTTCAATCCACTCCTCCTCCAGTTGCGCTTCGTAGGGCAGGACAGAAGGTGTAAGTAGGTGGCTGCCGTATGATCCAGCGGAGTGCGCAGGACCTGCTCGGTCGATGGGCGCCCTTGGACGAACCAAACGACGGTACTGGAGTCGAGTAATGGAACCATTGACCGTATCCGCAATGAGAGCCGAGCCGACGTCGACCCAACGTTCGCTAAGGTCATTGCTCAAGGCGGACACGGGACCCGGCGTGGGCTCGGATCGGAGGGAAGCCTTGACCTGCTCTACCAGGTCATCCTGAGGTGGAATGGCCTGCAATGCAAAGTCGGGATGGTAACGATTGAGCCAGCCAGCGGCGTTGAGGGGTATGTCGCCATCAGCACAATATCTCGAGGCCTGCTCAAAGGATTCAAGCCCTCCTGGGAGGCCAGGGGTAGAGAGATAACCGCTGCTGGATGGCGAGCTGATAGCCGATTCGAAGGAGGTGATGTAGTCGGGGAAAGAGATGTCGACGTCAATGACTCCGTCATCTTCATTGATCGATGTCTTGACCGGTGACTCGAATGCTCCGTGTGGATTGGGGGTACGGTCTTGCTGGACAGATGGCTCACGCTTGTGGTTTGCAAAATCCCGGGATACTCTAGCCTCCGACGTTTCTGCTGGTTGATGCGGATCTAAGGGAGAGCCTGTGTTGTTTTCGTTGAGGGATACTTCCTGTACCATCTGAGATAGTTTATCCGGTCGGGCATTGTACTGCTTTGTAGGCGACTTGGGATCCGCCTGCGAATAGCTACTGAGAGAGGTCGACTCCCTTCGACGCGTACTCCAGAGGCCGCTGATGACGCTTCCCCATTTCGAACCCTGGCTTCTTGAGTCGCTGCTGGCGTTACTGATATGCCCGGTGCTTTCGCCCCGCTTTAGTGTTCGCTTCAGATCGTCGGCTGCCACGCTGCTGCTGCTGTTTGGACGATTTCTCCGCTGGGTTTCGACACGCTGCAGTGTGGTGAAGTGAGGTACCGTGCTCTCTGGCACAATTGTTGTAGTAGTAGCCGCGCTGGTTTTCCTACTTGCAGGGTCGTTTCCGGACATGGGGAAGTTGGAGGTTCGGATCGAAGCGGCATCAGAGATTCTTCTCTCGTGGCTTCGCTCCATGCTGAGATGAGCAAGCTGAAGGGGAACGCCAGAGGATCTTGCGCTCTGACTGGCTGTTCTCGAGTGCGATACTCGACGGAAGCCGGTGCGTCGATTAATCTTACGACGAAGTGACTCTTCCCGAAGAACTGGAATGATAAAGGTTGGCGGAGAATTGGAAAACGTGCCTGTCGAAGTTGAGGTGCTAGGACGATGAGTACGCGAATTGGGGATTTGCTGATTTGCGGGTAGGAAAGCAGAGAGCAAGAAGATGAGGCGTCGAGCAGCCATTTTGTCCTCGGAAACGATAATGGTGCGGGCGGGGAGAGACAAATCCTCTTCGGCCCTGCTCTTTTGCTGAAGGAATAGACGTCTCCGGTATGAGGGCGGGCAGAGAGCCTGGAGCCAATCCATATGAGTTGCGAGGAACCCGGTAAGGAGGTTGAGGAAGAAGGGACCGTCTTCAACTCCATTGGCCCATCTAGAGGTCCATCGGGCCTCATCGCGCCAGATGCCCCATCGCCCTTGTCCCGTCACAACCCGTGCGGCGCTAAGCCCCATAACAATCCGCTGCCTCGCAGCATCCACCTCGCCGGCAACGTTCTCGTCATCGGCGAGACAGTTGGGCAAGAGTGAGACAAGCTTAGTCGTAGTCTTGGGAGGCTTGACACGAGGCATCTCCCCGCCGCGTCGCTCAGAGAAGGAAGGGGTTCTCGAAGCATGGCCAGGAGCTGCCGTAGCAGATGTTGAGAAGGGATTGGGGGACGCAAGATCGACCCTCTTAAGCATCGTCGACAGATTGCTTCCCACTACCGACTGGAGATGGGTCAGAGTTCGCATGATGATGTCCCAATGCTGGGTAAGAGAGTCGATCCTATCCTCCATATCAACAGAAAAGGGAGTTTCCGAGGCATCACCGTAGTTTCCGGACCCGGCCATGTTCCATCCTGAAGGGCGTGCTGAGCCGTAAGACGATGGAAAATAGTCTTGGTCGGCGTACGAGCTCGACTCCCGATTGGCGGACTTGGGCTGCGTCGGTGCAGAAAGGCGGGATGACGAGGATGGTGGTGGAAGCTGGACGACCAGTACAACAGCGTACATTGGCGTTCGTCGCTGCTTCGGCTGTGGCTTCTTTTTCTTGGGTGCCGGCTCATCGCCAGTGGCGGGGAAGGGAAACCCGCCAGCTTCGTCCGAATAGTGACTTGGGGGCGTGACGATTGACTCGCCATCGTCAGAAGGGAAGTTGACGGGAAACAGGCGGGTAATGAGAACCTTTTTTCTGTCACTCGGCCGTGAAGCTGAGTGGGGAGGGATCATGGAAGGTTGGTTTGTGGGTGAAAAGGTCTGAGAGGAGAACGATTGAGAGAGCTTGCTTGAGCGGGCGCTTGACCTGCCGATAGAGCTTCGGCCGTCGCCAAGAACAGCGCTGGAAGGCTCAACAGCTCTAGGGTCGGACGGCACAACGTGAACCTTGGTCGAGGTCCCCTTGTATGACATGAGCTCTGAGTTGCCAAAGATGCAGCTGGAAAAGGTGGCGAGCTCTTCGCGGTACTCGCGGGCTGCACGTTGAATGTCGGTTTCGACATGGATCTGGTTACGACCCTGGATCGACGCACGACGATCAAAGGCACCCTGGCGCGGCTGAAACGGGGAGCCGTCGGATTGAATGACTAGAGGGCGCGAGGTCTGGCTTGCGCTGCTCTTGCGAGGAGACGTAGGGGTCTTTCGAAAATCCGGGGTCGCGGGTTGACGCTCTGGTGACGGCACAGGAGCAGGATGACTATCGAAAAGGAGTGAAGCATTGGAAGGTCCGAGTGCATCCTGCATGATGATGACGCGAACGTCGCGTACATCAAGGTCGACATCGCCGCTGAAATCAAAAGCGTTTGCAGTCGAGGTGGCCGGGGTGGTGGGTGTGGTGGATAGGGGAAACACCTGGTCGTTGCGGTGCTGGAAGAGGGCATGGACGTCGGGGAATAGCAGGTTCCGCGTGTGAATGTCCTCCTGAACGGACTCCAGCGACGAGATGGGTCTAGAGGAAGATGTCTTTCCCGAAGTCTGCGAGGGTGCGACGGAGGGCCCGCCGGAGCCCAGATGCAAGAGACGGCCGAGCATGGCGGGTGTTTGTTAACCTGTGGCGAGGTTGGAACGCGCGGGGTTATCGAAGTGGAAAGAGAGAGCCGGCGTCGGTCAATACGAGCGGCCAGCCATTGTCACCATGGAGATTGAAGAATTGCAGGCTGAGCGTGGGCGCATAGTAACGTGTATGAGGGCGTAGATATGGATCATGCAGTAGCTGAGAGCAAGACGAGACGGAAGCGCGCGCTGGTTCGGCAAACGATGCAGAGTGCTTGGACGAGTGGTGGTGGCTCGTATGGTGGGAGACAAGGCAACGCTATGCAAAGAAGGAAATGGCGCGGGCTAGAACGATCGATAGGTGCTCTCAATAGGCGTCGTCGAGGAGCGTAAGAAGTAAGAAGGCAGGGTGAGGTTGTTGTGAGGAAGAAGCGAAGGCAAGTGGAGACAGCCAGGCGGATAGTCGATAAGCGCGGCGCGGATGAAGGTGCCGTGCAAGGGAGACGATGGAGGGAATGGTCTCGATCTTCAAGGGAGCTTCCGAGAGTATTCGATCAAGGGCAGCAGCGGAATGAGCTTGATCGGCCGAGGGCATAAGTTACAGTACGTTGTGCGAGCGAGCGAGCGCGAGACTGCGGGGGACTGGTCGAGACAGTGGCAACGGCGGGGGCGGTTTCGGCGCGATACGGCAGCGACTCGCAGTAGGCGAGAAAGGCAGCAGTAGAAGATGGCGCCGATGATGAGGAGGAGGAGGAGGGGAGGGGGAGGAGAAGAGGAGAAGAGAAGAGGAGGGGGAGGAGGGGAAAGAGGGGAGGAGAGGAGTGTTGTTCCCGCTGGTGATGGGAAGATGTAAGCAACGGACCAAGTCTTGTACGGTTGTGGTTGTCGTGTGCAGGAACACAGTACTATACGCAGTACGTAGTAGGGATTGTACGTAAGTCTATCGGGAGGAACCAGGTAGGGTGGAGGGATCCTTTACACGCAAAGTACTGTAGACGATGGTTGGAGTTGCTTGGCTTGCTTGCTTGGCTTGCTTGGTGCTGGAGGTGGCGGCGCGGCGGCAACAAAAAGAGGGGCTGTCTGTACTGTATGTTGCCTGTCCAAGCCTGTATCGTCGACGCTGCTACTGCTAGCCAGCGGTATTGCAGGCTCGAGTCCACCACTCGTGAGAGCGAGAGGGAGTTGAGTGCACAATCGGGTGCTGCCGTTGGATGGAAGAGAGGCTGGACCCAAAAGGTCGGGACGGCGCCAGTTCGGCGGCGGCCCAGAGGTGGAGATGGGTCGTATGTAGGTACGGTAGTGTCGTACTTTGGGGTGGAGAGGGCGGAGCGACACGAACACTGGCTTGGCCGGCTTTGGCTTGCTTGACTTGACTGGATAACTGGATGGCTGGCTGGCTGGCTGACCGGGGGCGGGATGAGGTGGGTGCTCCCAGCTGCTCCGTCGATGCTGTCGTTGTCGACGTCGAGTTGAATCCCACGATGGAGACAAGGAGGGAGATGGAGAGAAGAGCAAGTCAGGACGGAGGAGTTGTCGAGCTTAGAAAGTGCCAGCGGCGCCTGATAGGTGAGTGCGAGTGTCAATGCACAGGCAGAGCACAGAGCAACAAGGGAACCAAATCAAGGAATGAAGGCTAGTCGGAGTCGGCACCTACGGAGTTGGGCCGAGCAGGACGACGATGGGTTGGGACGTGCCGTGCCACTCTGCCACTTCAAGTCCACTCACTCTCCGACCAGACAGCACAAGGACAGCCAGACTGACTCGGCGCACTCCCTCCATTGCCGTCTGGCGTCTAGCTTTGCCTCCGCGTCCACACCACCGATGGGGCCGAAGCTCAGAAGCACGTACGGATACTCACTTAGATTACTGTACATAGACTACCATGTATGTACATACAGATACTGTAGATGCGCGATATGCTTGCTTTGGTGTTCGATCAAAGACCTCGTTCGGGGTCGCTGGGTCTCTGGAGCCTTCTGGGTCGCTGGGTCGGCTCACCATCAATCACTGGGGCGGGGGCGATGCCATTTCCAGAGTGGATGTTGGTGGAGTGCCTCGCAGCCCTGGCAGGCGAATCGTGACAAGTCGCTTGGGCTGCTAATCTGTATGTACATATGTACATGTACCTACAGACATACTTCGTACAGTAGTACGGATCAAGGCTGCAAGACTTGGAAGTGGACTGTCTCTGGCTCTGTCTCTTGATGTCCTGCATAAGGGCGTCCCGGCGGGAGACGCAGAAGGGGGAAGCAAATGGACGAGACGATTTAGATCCAAGAACCTGGAAGGGCAACCAGGTACCCAGCTGCCCAGGTACATTCGTACAATACTACCTGGTAGGTAGGTGCCTACCTACCTATGTATGAACATCTGGCTCCATGTCCGGATACGGCATCCCAGCTGTCCCTCACTTTTACCCACACTGGACGAACAATACCAACCTACCTTACCTACTTTAGGTATTTACAACCAACGTTGAGCATGGCCAAGCTTGAACAGTCTGCCATCTGGCGGTCTACACGATGCGTAGTCTCGCTCGGAAGCACACATGCTTGCTTACACACTTGTCTCTGGCCAAGAGAAAGCCGGAGGAATGGTACCGATTACAGGTACAGGTGATGATGCGTCGCCACCACCATCATCCATCGCCTACCTATCATGGCCGACAAGACATGCCGGCCAGGAAGCCACGCCTGGGGTCCCAAAATGCGGTGAATACCCCGGCCCTACTGGGACCGGGAAAGTGAGGGCAAGGCTTACCCCGGCCGGCATGGATCGTGCTTCCACTGGGACTTCTTGGCCCTTCGGCGCCCGGACATGGCACGCGCACTCTCGGCATCCCTGAAACCGATACAGACGAGATTGGGGACCTGGACCACCCACTTACCTTATCTCCAGTCATTGCCCGGTGACCACTGAGAATCCGAATGATGACCTTGAGTTACGTGTCTACGTGCCTACCTGCCTACCTAGGTACCACTGCTGTCTTGCCTGACTTGTGAAAGTGGCCGAGGCGATGGTCTGGGCTAGGGCTGTTGGGCTGGTCCCAAGGAGGTTGAGACTCGACACGCTCAGGCTGGCATGTACGGTAAGTGATGTATGGGCACAGGCTCCCACTTACACACTCGAGGGAGAAGCTATTGGCATGAGGAGCAGATGGAGGGTCGCATCTTCAGCTGCGACACCATCGGTTGCAGCACCTCGACGTCATGTTGCGATTTGCAAAGCCCAATCGCCATCTGCCGCTTCGGAGCATGCATGTACAATACATAGACTGCCATCTTGACCATGGCTGTACGTACGAACCTACAGTATTACCATAGTACTGCGCAAGGCGTGGAGGCAGTCTGCCCTCCCGGCCGCTACGGAGATGGCACTCAGACACCCTCC
This sequence comes from Pseudonectria foliicola, assembly GCA_003693505.1. NCBI lineage: Eukaryota > Fungi > Ascomycota > Sordariomycetes > Hypocreales > Nectriaceae > Pseudonectria > Pseudonectria foliicola. Next base: position 91,258 of record QUZD01000007.1, on the reverse strand, counting down.
CTCGACTCCCAATGGGCATTGCCAGCCTTGCCGACTACACTATTGGATACATAGACTACAGTAGGTAGTAAACAGCGGCAGTGGCATTCAATCGACAACGCCAATCAACACCAAGGCTACGCAGCCTGGTAGCCCACGCACACACACACAGACACACACACATTGTGCGTAATGGGCCTAACTCTTCGCTACCCGCACGGCGGGTTTCCCTTCCACTGGTTCCGTGGCGCCATCCAACGGCGCTACGCCACGGTTCGGCGTGGGCCGTAGCCCATCTTGGTGAGATTAAGGTGGCAGAGACTATCCAGAAGTGCCACAGCCAAGGCGTTGTTTCTGAGTCGCTCCAGACTTGGGCATTGCTGGCGCTTCTGTACCTACCCAAGTAAGAGCCCAAGCAGGTGTACACATGCCTATTGTACATTACATTCATTACACTACATGATCCCAATGCGCTTAGACTTGCTTGGACCCTTCTCCAAATTACCCCCGTCTGCACATGCAGTTTCGCCGCACCCCAAATCCCCCGCCACGTCGGCGTCTATCTGTTGGTCTAGTTTCAGTGATCTGTTCCCTGTCATACAACAGGCACGTATAGATGTAGCACTGTAGTACTATGAAAATGCCAGCGATACTCCGTACATAGTGCGTACAGTAGAAGAGGGATCCATCATGGCGAGGACCGACGGACCGCCGACCCAGGACTCTTCAATGTATGTATGTATCAACTATCGTCACCATGTACATACTGTACATGGCACACTGCGCTTGCACGTATGTACGTAATAGCTCTCGCTCGACCCGAGTTGCACCGTGACAAATGCAAATGGCTCTAGCTAGGTGCCGCCGCGCCCCTCAAAGAAGGCTCCAATCCCTGCCATGCCGAGCCGTTACCCGTCCATCCTGTCGAAACTTCCCATCTTTGCTGCCAGGACAGATTAGTAGCCGATGCCATTCGCATTTCAATTTCGGCAAGTCGACCCGGTAGCTAACGTCTACTACTCTGTGCAGCTGCGACACTTTCCGCTAAAGAAAATAAAATAAAAACCCTCAATGCGTGAGATGGGTGATGTTGCATACCTAAGGTAGGTAGCAAACCCCTCCAACAACGGCTTCCTGCTCTTCAATGTCATACCTGTAGTATGCACACACATGTAATCTGTATACACTTGCATTAGGTAGGCTTGGTAGGTAGTCCACTGTTCCACGCGTGCTTCTACGGAGTACTTTGTGGACACCTCCCCAGTGATCAACAGACCCTGGCACATATCCCTCAAAGCGCCAAATAGTATAAGTGGGCAGCCACTAGCTCAAGTCGAGGTCCAAGAGGGCCCAAGAGGGCTCACACACGTACTCTATGTGCTATGCTGGAACAATGCCTCCAGAGGTTCCAATTCTGTCACTTGTCATATTGGCGATCCTCATCTTTGGGCAGAAGACCTCGGGCGCCTACCGTACTACCGGCATGTAGTATCCTTCTGGTCATGCCTCCAACCCATGTATATCAGTTAGCGCCGTGCGGAAATGACAGCTACAACACCTCACCACAGGTACCTTGCGCAAGTTGGTATGTAGCAGCCAGCCCCAATGAACCCAAGGTACTTACCTGCTTACCTTAGGTACCTAGGTAGTTACGACCTTTGAGGAAATTTACATAGTACAAGGTACAGATTACACGCAGGATGAACTGTACAACTGTTTCCCCTCACGGCTGGGGAAGACATAAGAATTTCCTCTTTTGCTCCGGCCTCTGCCCCTCCTCAGGATTTCCCCACCCCGTCTGCCGGCCGCTTCTGACCATGTTCGATGGCGTTAGGTGAGGGTATTATGGGCCTACCTGCTCCATACTTTGTACTCCGTAATTCGCATCCCGCATGTATGTGATCTGTAGGGTGTTGCCAAGTATCCAGCGTGCCCAGCAAACTCAGCCAACCAGCTAGGCTAGCCAGCCGCCGCCAGCTCGAGGAGACAGGCAGGCAGGCAGGCAGGCGAAGATGGGCAGTCGGCTGGCTAATGAAGCAGCAAGGACCCGCCTCCCCTCATACAAACGCACCTCATGTAATCTGTATGGAGTAGGGATGTACATATGTATTGTACTCCCTGCCGAGGGGCTTGGACGCTTCGCTTATCAATACCCTGCCGGCAGAGTAGGCGCGGGATCGCATTTGTCCAGCCTCTCGGGACACTTGCCCCCTCGTCCTTGAGAGCAATATAGCGCATCGTTTCCGTAGTATGTACTAAACATAGTAGGTACCTTAGCCAGGGTTCTCGATTTCTTACATGGTAAATTTCAGTATGTAGAGTGAGTACGCAGGCGAACAATTTCACATCCAACTATTGCGTGTACACACTATTGTAATTACATGTTCGACGTGTTCAGACTCTAACCAAGGTACCTGCTACGTATGCTGTGTATTTATTACTGTACATGGGGTATTTCCTTTGCGTGGGAAGAGCCGAACACTCAAGTCGGGCACAATACCCATTGACCTACACACGATATATTACTTGTCTATGTACGAAGTAACGGAATACAACATACGCTGATGTAGATTTGCACAATGTATTCGATTCACATAATGAACTTGGACCACCACTTCAACCCTTGTTGACGGCATCTCCATGTCGCACACGTGGTGGTGGATGGCTGGGGTAACGCTGCGATGGCAAGTTGGTTCTTCCGCTTGCTGCAACCTCGAGATGGAAGTCGTTCCGCATTTGACATTTGACATTTGACAGCGAGCTGGTTTTCTTCTTCAAGATCAACTTGCGAAACACACCCAAACACACAACGTGCGCCGTCAGGCTCCATAGGCTGGCAACCAGACATGGACCAGGCCGAGCCTTGCTAATCCCGGGCCAAGTCTGGGCGCGTGCGGCTTGCGCGCCGCATGAGCTGCTCCCGCATCCTTACCGATGGAGATAACGTGTCGTATTACTCACTCGAGGGAGCTTGTAGGCACTACGGATCACGGCGGTACTCTTCTGCTCTTTTCCCCGGCCTGCTCGAGTCTCTACTGATACTCTCCATGGAACGGGACAGCATACGACAAGGCAATAGTAAGCCAACGTCTCCCTCGACCGACTGCGATGACCTGGCCGCCTGAGTCTCGGCTTCGGGACCGCCGCATGACGCGCCACCATACTCGGGGACGATGAAATGTCTTGGAAAACGCACCGATGATTTCAGCTTGTATGGGCTTTCGTCGTCGAAGGTGTCTCCTCCTTGGTTAGCTTGGCCTTGTGCGGCCCGTCCCTCAAGCCACCACCCCTTATCCTCATGACCCAACTACCTTGGGTACGCGATCATCGCCACTCTCGCTGTACCTTCTGCAAGTGTCGACAGCTCGGCATACATGCTTACAGCGTCTCATGTACATACATGCCCTTGAACCGAACTCGTGGGTTCCGTCCGCTGCTTGCAGCTCAAGCCGGCCGATGTAACGTCAACACGTCGGGCCTAGCAATTTCCATCTCTGGATACCAGCTCATTGGACGATCGGCAACGGTAAGATCTGGAGACGTGTGGCTCACCGACTTGCCTGTTCAGTGCTAGCATCGTCTTCCATCATTGCAGGGTCTTGGAGACAATGGTCTGATCTTTGCATGTTCCATCTCCAAGGCTGATCCTGGGACGTGGTCGCTCTCTGCCTTGCCTACTCTTGGCGTCAGAATTACAAAGCCTGTGAATGGCTTCGCCTACTGTCCTAGGCCAAACCATGCCAACTAAGTCTTACTGTAATGCGTGGCAATTCCCTCGCTCCATATTAAAGGTGATCTCTGCACCTCATCGGGCCAGTCCAAGCTTCGAATCCTTCAAACTCCAACATCTGATGCCAGTGGCCCCATATACTCAGCCTACAAACAGCAGGTCTTCCAGGGATCTTCCCTTCTGGCTCAGACGTAGCCCAGAAACGCACATCCACTACAAGTACTTGCGAGCAGTCGAGGAGCGAGTTCAACCCAAAGTGTTTCAATCGAGTGTTGCGGCCAACAGCCTGATGACTTGGCCGATCATCAGGCGGGCATCGTATGTGATTCCACCGCATCGTCCGTCTTCACACGCTCTGCGTCTGCGCTTGCGCACAACATCTGAGCTCGTCACATAGGCTACCGCAAGTGATTTGACAGCGGTGTCGATGGCAACGTCTGACTGGGTGCCCCTCATCTGGCGGTACTTCGGGCTGCAACGTTGCCGAGTGGATGTTGTAGGCGTGTAAGCACTCCATGATAACCCTCGCCTTGTCCGTGAAGCTGTTGATGGTTCCGTCGTCGACGATTATGTGTGCGGATGCGATAGACTTGTACTGGTCAAGGCGCCATATGTGTAGTTCGTGCACAGACACAATACCCGGGATCTAGGCAAAGTTGTAAGCTTCCATAGCATGTCACGTTCGCCCAAGTGGAAAGGAGGGGCAAGGCCAAAGTACCGACTCGATGTCCTGTTTGACATCTTCCACATCGACGCCCTGAGGAGCGGTCTGCAACAGAATAGCGCCGCTTGTTCTGACCAACGGGAGTGCTGACAGGAGGATCATGAGGGCTATAAAGACGCCGACAGCGGGATCAGCGTAGTATCGGCTCTCGCCATTTGCCTTCCAAACAATGAGTGCCGCGATGATGACGCCAATGTTGTTGATGGCATCGCCCAGAACATGTATCAACACGCCCAGCATGCCCAGGTCCCTTCCTACACGTTGCTTCGCAAGAGTGTTGTGTTTGTGCGCGTGATGACTCCCTGCTGTTGGCGGGACACGTTGCGTACCGGGAATCTGCACAGTCTCGGGGCCAACACTCGTGGGGGTGAGACGGGTCTCAAAGTCGCTCGTTACATCATTAGCTGAGCCATGAGGAACCCGGCCATCCTCGTTGTGGTGGCGGCTATGGTTGTGTTCTGAATACCTGATTGAGTCTTTGGGAGTTCTTTGGGAAGGGATTATGCAGGGCTTACCGTGGAGAAAAGACATGACAAGTATGTTTAATGCCAAACCAATGCCTCCTACGATCAAAACAAGTCGCGGGTTCTCAACGGCTAGTTAGGTGGATGTTAGGTCGTGGCATATCCTTGTACCGACTTACTTACGGGTTATCTTTGTGAACCGCTCAACCGCTTGAACCAGGATACTGATACCTAGAGCTAGAAGAAATACGCCGTTGAAGAAGGCTCCCAACAATGTTGCCCTTTGCCATCCGAAAGTGAACTGTTGAGGAGCTGAGTCGGTCTTCTGAGATACCTGCTCCGAGTATGAGTTATCAGGATCCGATCCGGAGACTTGTACGGTTAGGGGTCAAGCGTACTGATAATGCAATGAGGGCCACAACAAAACCTATCAAGTCACTCAACTACCATATCCTTAGTACGGGTTTGTCTTCTTCCTCCGTGGTTCATTTACATACGTAATGAAAAGCATCTGCAATCAAGGCGAGCGAGTGGGTGAAGAACCCAACTAAGAGATTGTCAGAAGCAAATACAGACCGACACGAAAGCATAAAATTGGGCCATACTAACTAGTAAGCTCTGCAATGAAGAATAAAAATGATATGAGGATTGTTGCCTGCAGACGTTGCTTTTGAGTGATTTGGAATCTGGTCATATTCGGTGTTGTTCCTGGTGACGTTTCACCTCTGTTGACGAAAATAATCAGATGGAGTTTCGGTTCTGCCAGTACTGGTTGTCGCTTCTTCGTTTCGGGCGTTGGCTGATGTAGAAAGCGGTTGATGAGCCTAGACAAGTTTGAGCGAGCCGAGACGTTTCTCTTATAAGGCAGCGCGTCCCGTCGTGATCGCTGATGAACTTGTGTGCTAGGACTACCTCATCACCAACACGAATAGGTTGTCAAGCTAGGTTAAGAGGTGTCTTTCACAAGAGTACGTGAACAAGTGGCCGATGCAGTCGGTATCACTCACTGGTGTAGCGTGCAACTTGTTGCGTAATGATCGAGGATTTCTTTCTAGCTCCATGCGAAACAATCACCAGGAGGGTAGCTGAGTCGCCTATCGCATGTAGTTGTAATGTTGTGTTGAGCGCATGGAGGAAGTCAGGCACTGGTACTGGTCTTGTAATCAACCACGATTGGCATGATCTGCCACAAAGGGGAAGCACAAGTGAGCGCGACGTCAAGTTATTAGGATTTTCGATTAAGCTTGTTCAATTGAATGCCTAGCACCATACGCAGCGTCTATCAAGGTGCATCCATGTAACCTCTGAGCCATCGGATCACGGTCAGGCGCATGAGACGTGTTGCCGAGCCGAAGAAAACAACCAAAGGTGCTACGAGGTTGTCAAGGAGGACCATGCAGCAAGACTGTTCAGGTTCTTTGGTGTCCATAACTGGTAGCAGTTTGCCCTTCTGGGAGCGCGTCTCAAATGGAAGGGTGGGAGAGGCGTGGACTAAAGGAAATATGAACGTGTGACCATCTGTGAGTATTTGAAACTTCTACCCGCAGCTTGGGAGATGAAGATCTTGAGATCGTGCAGGCCACACATGCACGTAGCCTGCGCAAGATTACCTGATGTCTAAGTTGCTCAAATGCCCTCACGGCGTCACATTGCTGAGAGAGAAGGAGAGAACATGCACGACTAGATTTATAGTGCACTGAATGGTCCGTTATGCAATCATGTTGTTCCTGGAATCATCTCTCGGATCCTGCCCCTGAAACGTTTGCCATTGCATCGTGAGATCAACTAAAGCTACCCGGCACTTCTGAGGAATGCCCACCAAAGAGTAATGCTTCCTAAATAGGAAGGCGGTGAAACCACTCCACACCACCTGGGCCTCGTTCTGCCGTGACGCTCCAGACGACGACGTCAAGCGGACCTTTGGTTCCTCGAACCTGTCCGTCGTCGTCGGAATCACGCTAATTGCTTTGCTCTGGGAGTCGCTCTTGGCCTTGGTTTATCATATTTATACAAAAAGACTTCTCAATTTGGCTCACCTCCGATGACATGCCCTGCAACCATGAGATGACCTGAATCTCCACCAGCGCGTCAGCGAGCGACTACGACGACTACAACGACGACCACACTCCTCCATCGCCGGCTACCGCCTAAATTGAACCTCGCTGAGCCTCGCCGATGTCGCGCAATGGCGGCGCAAAATCCCTGGCCCCGCGCAAGGGGCCACACTGGTCTCACCTCCGGCAGTTGAACGTGACAAGCCCAGATCGCACCCTCTCCGACAGGTCCCTCTCCCCCACAAGCGCCTCGACCCATTCGACTGTCAAAGAGGACCGGCGCACCAATGTCGAGCGCCGCTGTACCGTCACCGTCGACGAGGGCTACTCGAGGAATGAAGTACTTCTCAACCTAGACCTCGTGGGGGGCAACGTGTGCCCTGGCACCCTCATGAGCATCACGGTTATTCGGGATGACCCGCGGAAACCGTCTGCAGGCCATAGTTCCATGGGCAAGCAGGCCTCGGAGCAAAATGGCATCTCCAAAGGGGCGTCCTCAACAACGCAAGGAACCGACTCTGCCAATAATCGGTATGTGTTTGTCGCCAAGGATATGCCTCAAGAGATGAAAGCGCGGCAACCAGATGTAGAGGTGATTGTTGTCAAGCAAATTGCCGCTGCATTTGGCATGAAAAAGGGCTCCCAGGTTCTCCTAACATTAGTAGGTGGTATTGCGCTCTGGCCGGTTGTTCATTGAACTGACTGTCTCTATCTAGGTGGACGAGAATAATCCTGCGGTTGAAGCCTCTCACGTGGAGCTGTCCTTTAAAGACATATACCTGTCGAGGTCTGATATTTGGAGAATGACGGTGGGGGAGCTGACCGAGAGGACCGTTTATAAAGGCCAGTCCATTCTATTCATGGGCACTATCAAAGCTCAGGTTACTGCCATCTACGTTGATGGCGAAAAGGTGCATTCGGCCTTCTTCACGCGTGATACCCGACCAATATTCCGCAGCGAGTCAGCTAGATACGTCCTCTTCATCCAGATGGCGCGCGAGATGTGGGAGTTTGATTCGGAGAGCTCCGGTGAAATCATGTTCAACAAAGTGGTCAATGGCTTCCTTCCGGCCTTGTTCAAGAGGTGGGCCTTGTTGAAGGCGAAGCATCTGGTTAGCATCGTGCTTTTTGCGCGTGTCGAGTACGAAACTGGCCTCACCAATGCGTTCGACACCCTGGAGAGCGACTACTACACAGGAATCCAGCCTGGCGGTGCCCGTCGACCATACAAGGACTTCTACCGTGTCGTGGTCAGTGAGATGAGTAGTGGAGAATGGACGAAAATCCTGTATCAGCTGAAGAAGGAGTTCAACTTCTTCAGACGAGACATCAGCCTCCACCACCATCGCCTATACCACCCCGCTGATAGCGAGGCCGGGAACAAGGAACTTCCCAAAGATACTCCCTCGAATCTAGTCAAGGCTGAGTCCACCCTGTCCATGTACGGCAATGTCCTTGAGGCAATCAACCTCGCTGCCACGCAGTTCTCCCACGACTACATCGACAGGGACCTTACTAGAACCGGCATTTCCATCGCTGTGATAAGTCCGGGGCCGGGTGTATTCGAAGTCGATTACGAAACTCTGAGGAGAACCACAGAGGCTTTGGTGGGCAACGGCATCGGTATCGACCTGATTTGCATGCCAAAGATGCCCTTGCACTCGGTACCTCTCTTCAAGTATCGTAATCCCCAATACTCGGACGAGCAGAGTCGCAACCAGAGTTCCGGCCTCTCGAGATCGTTCCATAGTCGGGACAGTACCCCGAATCACCCTACCCCGGTCATCGGGAGCTACCAGTCGCTGACAGAGTCCTTCTCGCCGTCAAAGGGCGCCTATATGCCTCGAAGAAACGACTTTACTGGTACTATGGCGGCCAGTGAGGAATGGTGCTTTGCCCTTCCACAGTGGCTTCATGTTTCCTACTGGACTGGTGATTCTGATGAAGCCTTGTCTTACGAGGGCATTGCCCTGTCAGTGTCCAACAAGGTGGAACAAGATGACAACGACGAGTTCTCCATACGCTGCCGAATGTACGACCTCCAGATGAGGAGCATTCTCGAGACCAATGAGATTGAGACAACCCCTCTGCAGGTTGACACCAACTTTCCAGCCAACATCACCGAGTCTCCCGCGTCCCAGAAGCGCCCCCATTCCGGGATCAATGAGGTTGTGTACATTCCTAGTCAACGCCCGCCAGGTTCATTGTACGATTATGTGATAGGCTTTCAAAAATTCTCGCCCGAAAAATTGGCTCGGCCAGGCGAGAAGTCTCTATGGGAGCAGCTGCAAGAGTTTGACGACCAGAGGGCACACATATCGAGTAGTAGCAGGCGTCACCATCACCACTCGAGACACGCTAGAGATCTCGACGACATGGCTCGTAGACAGCTTGCGGAGGACTCGGGTCTTTATGGGACTTCGCTTTCCGAGAGGAAAGGCTCGGTTCATAATGCATCATCTAGGAAGATGTCGATGAATCTCCTTGATATAGACAAGCCGGCAATTGGACTCAGCAAGAAAACGCCAGAAGCCCCTGCGAAGCCACCAAAGTCGGCAACATCAACCAAGCAACCAAAGTTGATGAGGCAAATCAGTCTGGGCCAGCGTGGCTTCGGCATTGCAGCACCAAAAGCCGTGATTGCAGAGGTCAAGGCAGAAACGGTCAATGCCTCTGGTGTATCAGCCGTGTCCGGACTTGCGGCGACGGATCCCCGGCGGCCGTCCACCCCACGACTCAACGTCGAATCTCGCCCAGCATCCCCGCAAACAGTCGCCAGCCAAACCTCTGCGTTTTCAGTACAGAGATATCGGCCGGATGTTTCTGAGGTCATCATGGAAGGGGCGCCAATTACTCCGAGTATCCCCATTGTGAGAGGTGGAGCTGGAGGCGTGGCCAACACAGACTCTGCAGCAAATCAAATGAGAACTGCTTCCGTTGTCCCGATACCTTCCACAACCCGGCACGACAGGCACGAAAGGCACTCTGAGGACCGAGAATTGCGCTATTCGAATGCGCTCCGCGCTGAGGACGCGCAAAAGGTCTATACACATAAGCTACGAGCGGGCGTGGTACCAGATCTTGTAACTGCGTTGTCCCCCACGACAGCCATCACACCGTGGCTGACGTTGCTGAATCCGTCTAACCCAGAGAGCCACATGATTGACGACACGATCCTATATAGTAGATGGCAACACGTCTTTCCTCAGACGAGCCAGATGAAGGTGCAGAAATGGAAGGCTCTGTGCTGCCCAGCCTCTGTACCATTAACCACGGAATACTTCCCCAGCAAGACGCAGTTTGATACCGAGTACCAAAGGCACCCTTACAACATTGATCAAAACGCGGATGATGATACCGGCGAGGAGCTTAAATCTCGCCAGGAGTTTATCAAGGAACTCATCAGTCTACGGTTCTCCCAGGGGTTCCAAGTCGTCGTCGGTCCTGCAGTGGCCAGAGCTTTTGGGCAGAAACTGATGAAGATTGGCGACATCTTCTCTCGTGACCAGCCCCTAGAGGACGGCACAAGCATATTCATGTCGGTGGGCAACACGATCCACCAGCTGTCCTGTGCGAACGGAACCGAGGTCGAGGTCAACATCTACATGCGCAAGCCAGCCGAGTCCACTGTGAACTCGCAAAGCTTCTCTCCGATATATAAGCCGGCCATTCGGACGCTCCTAGACAGGACCTACGAAACACGCCCAGTGGACATTCTCAGCCCTCGCAGCGAACGAAACTGGAATACTGTTGATTCGTATCTAGCAGGCCATCACGATCAAATGACTGAAAGCCTGAGATTCTGGCGCGCCAGATTTGTGCTCATTCCCGCGGTGGCGCGGAGCTCCTCAGCACCACAGAACCAGGGCGGAGACAACCCCGAGGAAGTACGCATCGAAGGTATCAAGAGGCTGGCCCAGTCATGGCAGCGGCATCGCTACGTGCCCCCTTCGGAGCGGCGTTTTCAGTCCATCGGGAGCCAGCAGCGTCTGGACGCAAAACCCTTGGACATTGTGTACATGACCGACGACCCGTCCGTGGTTATTGCAGCCGAGATGGAGGCACTGCCCTGGCTCGAGGGTGCCGAAGGTGCAACACGCAAGGGACAACTTGTGACGAGCAAGGAGCGCTTCAGAAAGTCCAGCATGAACCTCGGTGTGTTGGCAGAGGCAATGCAGCAGCCCGTAGAGAGCGGTGGCGTGCGATTGCAGAACCGGCGGTGGCATCTACGGATGCACCACGCCTGCTTCATCGGATCCGACATGACGACGTGGCTACTCGACAACTTTGAGGATCTCGAGACGCGAGAGGATGCCGAGGCCCTTGGCAACGCCCTTATGGTCCCCAACGAGTCGCGAGGGGACAAGGACAAAGACAAGGACAAAGATAAGGAAAAGGACAAGGACAAGGACAAGGATCGGGGCTTGTTCGTACACGTGGAGAAGAGACACCGGTTCCGCGACGGCAACTATTTTTACCAGATTGCGCCGGAGCACTCGCGGACACACGCGGGCTGGTTTAACACGCTGCGCCGAGAGCCCCGAGATGCCGGCGTGCCTCCCACGCCGGTGCTCGAAGCTGCCCGCGACTCGCCGCGCGGTCTCGGCTCGCGCAGCGAAGAGGTGGCGGCATCTCCGTTGGCGGCGCCGATGCCCCGGGTCGTGCTGAGCAAGGTGATCAAGTACGACGTCGACCACCGCCGACGGTCGTACCGGCCCGAGCGTATCGACCTCCACTACGACCGCCTCCACAACCCGGACAGCTGCTACCACATCCGCATCGACTGGATGAACGTGACGGCCAAGCTGGTGGAGGACGCCGTCGAGGGCTGGGCTCGCGAGGCCGGCCAGCACGGGATGCGCCTCGTCGAGGTGCCCATCAACGAGGCCTGCGCCATTACCGACACGAACCCCTTCCGCAAGCCCTTTGAGGTGGCGCTGGCCCTGGCGCCGCCGGACCGCCGCCCCGAGGCTGCCTTTGACGCCGGGCCTCGCCGCCACTACTACGAGGTAGCCATCCTCAAGAAGTTTGACTTTGTCCTCGACATGGAAGCCGCGTCCAACTTTCCCGGCAACGTCGACGTCAGCTTCTCGTGGGGCAAGCCCGACTTCAAGTATACCCAGTACATCCACCGCTCTGGCACCATTCTGGCCCAGATCACCGACGAAGGCAGCTATCTGCTGCTCGCCAACCGCCTCTACACCAACCGGCCGTCCAACCCGCGCGACAAGGAGCTCCAGCGCGCCGGCCGCATCTCCTCCTTTCCGTCGTACACGGCCGCCATCCCCAGCGCCTCCACGCCCGTCTCGTCCCCGCTGCTCAAGCCCACCTTCATCTACCACCCGTCCCCGGCCCTGAAGCCCCTCGAGGCGAGCTCGAAGCCGCCCACGCCCCCGCCTGTCGGCCCGGAGATTCTGGCGCAGGAGTTTGCCGCCTTTTGCCGCGATGCCGTCGCCCTGGATGCCTTCTACCGTGAGACGCTGGAAAAGGGCTTCGTCCAGAGCACACCGGCCAGCGCCGTGGCACCCACCGCCCTCGAAGCCGTCCCCGAGGCGAGCATTCCCTCGCTGGGTTTGCCGCCCGGCGTCCTCAACAGCTCTGCCGACGCCTCTGCTGGTCCAAAGCGGCTGAGTAGTCCCATGTCCTTCCTACGCAGGGGCAGTGTCCAACACGATGGCGGAGGGTCTGGGCTCAGTGGACGTTGAAGAGTACAAAGTCAAGGTTGTCCACATCGCGGCCTTGAGGGTTGATCTCGTCTAGTATGGGCCATGTCCCCATCGATATGCAAAGACCCGTGCTGAACTTGTTAGGCATGACACACGCTTCTTTCAACAGATGGCACTGGGACATCAGTATCTGGCATGCCCAGTCCCACGACTCCCGTAGCTCAGCTAATATCCGTGATTGAAATGTCAAACTATTCGAACCCCTTGAAACGCCATGCAATGCTGTATCCCAAGAGTGATATAGCGAGGGGGCCTGCCCCCCAAGTCAAGAAGTACTACGTATACAGGTTCATGGAAAACATTAATATCCAAACAGTGATCTCAAATGGTCAAGTATATGATGGTGGAAGGGTCGGTTAAATCGGGTACCCTGTTTTGGTTTGTTAGTAACCGGCGGCAAGATACTGTACACGTGGGGGGGGGGCATGGGCGCGATTCAAACTTACACCAGGAACAGACGGCGATGATGGCATAGAGGCAGATGAGCAGAAAGCCCTCGAGCCAGTGGCTCTTTCCATCGGCGATGAGGTAGTTTGTGAGCAGGACGGCGACGAACATGACGGCGACCTGGAAGATGTCGAGGCTCAGGTTCATGTCCTCGTTGCCCATGCCCCAGCCGATGATGACGAGCAAGGGGATGAGGAAGAGGGCAACCTGCATGCTGGAGCCGACGGCGACGCCAATGGCCAGGTCCATCTTGTCCTTGATGGCGACGGTGACGGCGGTGGCGTGCTCGGCGGCGTTGCCGACAATGGGGAGCAGGATGAGGCCGACAAACTCCTCGGAGACGGCACCCGACTTGGTGACGGCGTCGATGGAGTTGACCATGAACTCGGCACAGAGGGCGATGACGACGGTGGCAATGGCCAGGGTCGCGATGGCGACGGCAAAGTGAAGTTGGGGCTCCTCCTCTTCGTCGTCGTCGTACTCGAGCGCGCGCGGGTTCATGAGCATTTTGGAAAGGCGCTCGTTCTCGTCGGCACCGGCCATGGCACGGCCGACGAGGGCGCCGGGCATGGCGAGGCCCTGCTTGACGGCGCCGTCTCCGAGGGCGGCCTGCTTCCAGGGCCTGGCGGCGACCTTTTGGCTCTCCTCGGCGAAGACGGTGTGGTGCGTCTTGAGCTGGAAGAGCAGGTAGGCGCCGTAGACGACGAGGAGGATGACCGAGGTGCCGCGGGAGAGGGCGGCGACGGACTTTGTCGGGGTCTCGGAGGCCATGTCGAAGACGGTGGGGACGATGACGGAGGCGACGGCGAGGGCGAGCAGGGAAGCGGCCGTCTGGGCGACGGTGACGTTGAAGAACTGCTCCTGGCGGCGCAGGCCGCCAAAGAAGAAGCAGAAGCCGAGGACGAGGAGGAGGTTGGAGAGGATGGAGCCGATGAGGGAGGTCTGGACGATGACGACCTTGTTGTCGATGAGGGCGATGATGGCGACGATGAGCTCGACGGCGTTGCCAAAGGTGGCGTTGATGAGGCCGCCGAGGACCTCGCCGGTGCGCAGGGCAATCTCCTCGGTGGCGAAGCTGAGGATGGCGGCCAGGGGCACAATGGCGATGAAGTTGACGACGAAGACGGCGATGCGGCTGGCCGAGTGGACAAAGTTGAGGGCGATGCCGATGGGGGCCGCGATGAGCAGCACGTTGATCCACGAGTTGAGAAAGGTGCGCTGCAGCTGGTTGCGCACCGTAAAGGGCTCCTTGGGCTGCACGTGGCGGATGAGGCCCTTCTTGGGCGCCTTCTTGTTGCGTCGCTCGTCGTTGGCGGCGTCGTCGTTGGCGTTGGCGCTTGATCCCAGGCTGCGAGTGTTGGCGTTGGCGTCTTTGTCGTCTTTGTCGTCTTCAATGGGTCTCCGGTTCCTCAAGACTCCCTCGCTTCCGCGTCCGCGTCCGCTTCCACTGCCTCCTCCACCGCCGCCGTCCACGAGCGACTGCTGCGAAGTAGCCGTTTCGACATCGATATCGACATCGGCAGGCTTGCTCAAGGGCCTCATGTCCGAGGCTGTCTTTTCGCTCGCACCCGCACCCGCACCCGCACCCGCCGCCCAGTCATGGAAAGCAGGCCGGACATGCGGCTCCGTGTTGACCTGGGTCAGTCTCTCGCCATACTCCTGGCCCTCTAGATTGCCAGCAACGTCCCACGAGTGGGCAGCAGTAGGGGCAGACGGGCCAGACGGGGCAGCAGCAGGCTGTTGGTGGTGATCCCAGCTGAGGTGCCGGAAGAGATTCCACGTCTGGTCGGTGCTGGAGCGGCTGAGCGTGTGCGCCTTGCGCTTGATGTCGAACGTGTTGACTGCCATGATGCAAAAAGCAGTAAAGGTTAGCAGCGGCAAAACTTGGCACTTTGGCGAGCACCCTCGAGGACGACGATCCGCCCTTGGGCCGGCCTGGCCTCGCGTCACCTCACATCGCCTCGCCTCGCCTCGCGTGGCCTCGCTTCATTGCGATGAGTGGGTACAAAGTCGTAATCGGGTGGTGGGTGGATGGATCGAGAATGGGGAATGCTTACACGAAGCCATTATGGCGGGTCTGCAGGACAAGAGGCGAGCAGCGAGCAGAATACGAGAGATGATGTACAGCAGTGGTTTGGACGTCGAGAGCAAAAAAAAACCAAAAAAAAACAACAACAACAGAATTCTAGGCCAACTGAACTGGAAATGAAACCGGGACTGGATATGAAAGGAGGCAGAGAGATTACAAGAGGCACGAGTGACGCGAGTGACGCAAGAGAGAGCGAGAGAAGGCGAAAGAGAGACGCGAGTAATGGCCGAGCGAGGCCTCCTTTTCCAAGCTGCAAGTTACTGTACAGTACCTACCAAGCCTACCTCGGTAGTCTATATGCTGTACGTAGGTAGGTAGGTAGGTACCTTATAGAATGCACCACTGCACTGACTGTACACTGTACTGTAGATGCGTAATTCCCTGGCGCAATACGAAAAGTCTCCGCTTGGATAAGAGACCAAACGAATTCCTGTTTCAATGCGTCACTAGCACCTCTTCTAGCCGTCACCGGTTCGTTGGTGGTTGTCCTAGCCAACTGCCTAGCCAACTGCCTAGCCAACTTCCCAGCCAACTTCCCAGCCTGCTACTTAGCCAACCAAACTACTGGTACAGTCAGTCCCTACATCCATTAGCCAGCAGCTAGCCTGCACTGCAGTGCACTGCAGGGCAGGTTCCATGTCCCTCCCCTTGCTTGCTCCCCCCCTCTGCTTCTTGTCGGGCATAAACAGCATAAACAAGGCTACAGAACATGAACTTTTACTACCTGAACTAAGTAGGTACCTACCTAGGTAAGGTATGCATCGTACTGTACTGTACTGTATCCGTGCGGTATGGGGACCAACTATATACATACCTATCTAGGTACCTAATCATATACAGCCCAGCCCAGTCCACTTTACTTGTGCCAATCTTGCTGCTGATATTGCACCAGTCTCCATCCTCCAATACCTACCATCCATGTATGTAGAGATTGCAACATCCTCCACAAACTCTGCATCCTCTGTGTCCTCATTGACAGTCACCAGCTGAGCCTCCCATCTAATTACCAGTAGCTACTGTACCTTGGCTACCTTGGCTACCTCATCCAAGTTGGGCACCTAAGTTAGGTACTCAACCACTGTAGCTCCCTGTACGTACCACAAGGCCCAGACTCGCCCATATGCGCCTCAGGGTGCCCAGAGATCGGTCCCTATTTGCCGTCTTGGCGATGGATCGACACCCAATCAATCCTCCTAATCCCCGTCTTATTCCCTGGAGCCCATCTACGTACCTAGGTATTCGTCAGCTACCGAGTACTGTACAGTACCCCGTACCCTGTACTCTGTACTGTACAGGTTACAGCAAGTAGCACTGCCACTTCATCAAACAATCGCCCGAACCGCCCAGCTTGATGCGACGCACGTCTCAACACTTCCACTCAATCAATACCCTACACAGATTAAAAAAGTCTTCGTTATCAAGACTCTCTTGAGCCATCGTCTAAGCTAAGACCAAGTCCATACTGATGCATAAGTTGTGTGTGACTGCCAGCCCAGGTATCTTTGCAAGCCAAATAAAGAGACAACCACCTAAACGCCATCCATCATTCGTCGGCTGTTCCCCAGCCTGTTTGCGCCCATGGTCTCTATCAATGCATCCCATCGCTCTATGGGTTCAAGTCGTAACCGTTTTTTGTTCGAGCCCGCCAAATCATCACACCACCGCAGTAAACTTGCGTAAACTTGTCCCGAGCCGGCGCCAAATCTCCTCGTCTTCATCCTCCATTAAATGGCCCAGTTGCCATCCATATCAGCATCCAGCTCCTGCTCAACGCTCTGTTTGCGCGGCCGACCCCGTTTGCGTGGTTGCGAATCCGACCGCGCTCGTTTCTTGCGCCCACCTGGCGTCGATCCGCCCTTCCTCTTGCGCCCTCTCTCCCCCGTCACCTCTCCTTCGCCATCCTCCTCAGAGCTGGGCGTGCTTGGCCCTTCCAGCCCGAGAGCGTCGTCCTCTTCCTCAACTACCTTGAACTCCTTGTCCACATTCAGGAGCTCCACAAACCCTGAGCATTTCTGCAGCATTCGCTCCTGGTCCTCGAGCCCGTTCATGTGCGATGCCATCTCTTCCCAAAACTTATCTCCGTGTATGCCCTGCACCTTGACTGGCGTCTTGTTCAAGTCCTTGGCCAGAGCCTTTGCCTTGCTATCGTGGCGGTTGGTTCCCATTCCATACAGGCGTCGCAAGTATGTGCGTGCCTCCCATAAGGATAGGAGGACCATAGAAGCAGCCGTCAGCTGGCGAAGCCGATCCGGGTTGATGGAAAGAGGCTTTGCCGGCGCCGGGCCGTTCTCTGCTTGTCCATCCACAGACGGCGCCCCGGGCGGCTGATCGATATCCATACGCACGTTGAAGACCTCTGACTCGATTGCCTGGGCCACGGTTGCCCCTGTGCTCGTGACAATCTTCTCAATCGTGTTCACCGTGGTCTGCAACTCGCCCACCGTCTGGTACTCAAAGTACGCAATGTTCTCCACTATGAACCGGGAAAAGTCAACATGGGGCGGCATCACCGGCTTGACGTCCAATTTGGGCAGTTCAAAGTCCACCTGCCCGCAAAGTTTCTCGAGGAAGCGCTGCCGGTTCCTCATCTTGCTGATCTTGAGAATCTCAATGACATAGTGTAGCTTGGACACGAACGTTGGGTTGGTAGTCGCGCCACGCGTGTCTCCGACGACATCACGCTGGTAATTGTATGCCGACTGAACTGCTTTGACGTACTCTCGCTCGAGTACAGTCTCATGCTTCTCGTGCAGTGCACGATGCTCCGCATAAGCAAGATCTGCAATCTTTTTGTTGGCAGATGTTTCTAGTGTAATCAGGGTAACTCCAGTTTCCTTGGGATGGGTGAGGCCTTGGCGGTTGATGCTTCCCAGAACCTCCATTGCCAAGAACGCGAGCTCGTCCTGTGTGGAGAGCGCGATACGAGTCACATCCTTGAGAAACCGTTGGGTTGTCGCGCTCGCCACATCGTCAAAACTGGTTCCTCCCATCACAGTAAGTTCTTTCTTCTGCTTGCTAGCAGATGCTTCAGCCGCAGCCTCTGACCGTCTCTCCTCTGTGATGAGAAATTCCTTGAACGATCTCAAAATCATCGTCTCCAGAATCGGGATCTGGTCGTCAAACACCTGTTGAAAAGTCGTGTACACTTTGGCAAGGACGTAGTTACGTGGCCAGGACTGACACACCAAGCCGATGGCCTCGAGAGATGCTTTGCGGGCATCCAGCGGCTGCGAGGGCGAGGCAAAACTCACAAGTGAGTCAACAACCAATCTTGGCACCGAGTCGCCCTGCCATTTGGGAAACTTAGCCTTGAAGATCTGCAGCTGCGGGTCTAGGTCGCAGTGCTTCACAACCATGCCCACAATGATCGAGTAGGCAGCGAGAAGCGTGTTTCGCTTGCTGTCCATCTCGCCGACTCGAAGTCTCTGGATCTGCAGTAGACTTGAAGCTACGAGATTGGCCAGCGGCTCGAAGGACTGTAGCAGGTCGCAGACAACGTGCGAGCACGCAATGAGATCATCTAGCGCTCCTCGGGAGGCAATCTTACCAATCGCCTTGAGGAGTTGAAGACGAACTTCCTTGAGGAAGTCGGAGTGGACGGTCGACAGCTGAGGAAGTACGCGGCGGTAGATGACCGTCACAGCTCGAAACGCTGCGAGCTCGTCAGTGCCAGAAAACGTCGCCAGGTTTGGCTTGAGAAGGCGGATCTGCTCAAAATTGAAAAGCTTCGGGTCGGCCTTGGCGAAAATGGTGAGCACCTGGAGAGCGTCCCGACCGGATGGCATGGCGGGATCGTCCGATTCCAGGTTATCAATAAGGCCAAACATGTTGGCGACAAGTTTGGAGCAAACTGAAAACGGTCCCTCGAGAGATTTGTTATGAGGCCGTAGGATGGTCTGGAAGACCTTGTCCATGATCTCTGTGACAGTACCCGACCTGACGGTCTGGATGACGAGAGCGACGTGCTCTGTCATTGACGTTTGGTACACAGCTGTGCCATCGTCACGATAGAAAGGCGCAAACCAAACTTCCTCAATCATCTGTCTTGCAAGATCCCGAACACCCTCGTCAGGATCTTGAACTCGGCGAAGCAGTCCGTTGGCAATTGCACTGCGCAGGCTCTTATTACGATTGCGCAGATAAATGTCCCGGGCCAGCTTCATAGCCCTTTTGCGTACACCTACACCGCTGTCCGTGAACCTCTCAATGATCTTAGGTGTCAACGATGTCTCCAGAGCAGGGCGCATATTGATGCAATTTCCCAGTAAACCGAGAGCTGAATCTCGGACTTGTGGCGAAGAGTCATTGGCACATTCCAGGATGAGCTGTATAACGGAGGAATCTCCGTCCAGGATTGATGGATCAGTTTCCAGAACTTGGTTGACACTCTTGAGACTTCTACTGCGGACAGTAGCCTGATCGCTGGCCATGGAGTTCAGCAAAATGTTGAAAATCTTGCCAAAGGACTCGCAAAGCGGCGAGCGAAGTAGGATGATTGCGTAGGACAGCTTGGCCTGGCTGGGGGAGACGGCCTTGAACGTGTACTCATTAGCGAGCCACATCCGATCCTCAATCATCATCCTAAGGCGGTAACCAAGCCGTCCAAGTTCTTGGTCGCGCTCGGAGTCCTCTTCCTGGTAGGAATCGTAGCCATTATGGACCCGAGAAGCCCATTCAGCAACGCTATATGAGATTGCACTTGACAGGTGAGGGTCCTCGGTACATCGGCTTTGAAGGTGCTCGAGCGTAGCTCGATATGGGCCAGCCCAAGCAACCAAGTGCTCCACTCGGTTCTTCTGCTCGAGTGCATGGTTGGCCAGGTCTGCAAGGTATCGAGACAGCTCGCCAGCATCACTCCCCTCACAAGAACTAGCCATCCTCTTAACGTGGGACCGAAGGCGAGTGATAGCCGCACTCAATCCTCCCAGGAGTTCGAGAGCCATGTTCTTGGCCGGGGCAGCCGTCCGGGGGGCCTCAAAGAGCTGAACCATCATGACCATCAAAAGTCGAAGTAAGAGTTCGGCAGATGGCCAGTCTGGAGAGTCAAGACAAGTCGTGAAATCCTCCACAAACAGGTCCAGTAGGTTACGATAAGGAGTATCGCCTGACTTTGTTGATCCAACCGCACGCGTGATGATGAAGTTGATAACATAGGAGGCGTTGCGTTGAGCGTTATCGGTTAGCGGCGCCACGGCCATTTCGAGGTCCCTGATGGAGCTGCCATGTTGATGAGCTCCATCCCCCTCGGTTTTGATTGAAGAGACGATGGGCTTGTTCTCGGGAGATATCTTCTCGCCATCGTCCTTCTCATCCTCGCCATCCTCGCCCTCGAGGTTGCGCATCATGGCGCTTCGATTGCGCTCCTTAGTGAGGTCGACTCTACCGGAGCTTGCTTGCACCAGCCGCATAATCAAGGCCGATACCGGCTGGATGCTACCCCCATCTGAAAGCTTGAACTGCCGAGCGCTCTGCTTACCAACTGGGAGCTTCTCCAGAGATGTCAATATGTCATCTATGATCCCTTGGCGTTGTTGGGGCTTGATCAAGAAGATTTGGCACAACATGTCCATTGCAACGGAGCGGATGCCATCAAACTTCTGAACTCCAACCGCTGAATCCTTTTCGAAATAGGCATTTTCGACAAAGATCAGGCGTGAGGCAGCGAATTCGAGTGTGTTGATGACGGCGTCGGAAAGCTCAATCTTGGTAACCAGCTCAGATAACAAAGCGAAGAGCTTCTGACAGCACACAAAGGTAGATGTTACGGCCTTCTTGTGCTTTGAGAGCATCTTGAAAATGCTTGCTGATGAACCGGAACCACGAAGCTCCACCAATGGGATAACGATATCATCAGTCACATTCTTGAAGATATCGACACTATTCTTGATGACGGTCTCGGAATAAAGTTGTTTGTCTTCTCTCCCACCAGCGAGAATGCGAAGGCATGTCCGTGCGGCTTTGAGGACAGTTTCGACCTCTGCGAGCTGCTGAACCCAAGACTCTACGGCTTCCTCGGCCCAAGTCTCATCAATTCGCATCTCCAGATTATCTGCGTGCTTTAGGCTCCCTTCGCTCAGCTTCGTGATATGGACGAGGTGCTCGATTGGTATTCTATCGAAGCATTTGAGTGAGATTGTCTTTTGGAGGGTGCTGTGCATCTTCTGCTGCGTGGCCGCTGTCATCACTACCTCCTGATCCGCTGTCAGCTTCACGATGTGATCATACCCAGGTTCTCCGGCGAGGACATAGCCGACAGCAGAAAAGACAGTGCGCGCGTATTTGCTGAAAGCATCGAGGGCGGCCTGGCCTCGTTGCCGCTGGTCGAGGCTCTCGCCCCTTAAATCCTGACCATCAGGGAAACCGGGCGCCGTTTTTCGAACTGAAAGGTTCTGGGGGTCCTCCGGAGCCTCATCATATTGGAGGTATTCATCTCTGTTGATGTTGGAGTTGGGCAGCTCAATTCGAATTGCTGGGGCCAGTCCATCTGGACCAGCAGGTGTTGCCGTAGAGTCTACGCCATGTTGCAGCTGCTGTAGCGACGGCTGCTGAAACTGGACTTGCGGTTGATCGGTCATTGCAACATCTCCCTGGGTCCAAGTCTGGGGATCGGCATAGGCTGAGCTATCGAAGTGCTTCTTGGACGGAATGGCAACCTCTATCCTAACTGAGTTGTCCGAGTGCGCCTGGAAGTTTTGCGCACCATGTACCTTCTGGTGCGGGATGCCGGCCGAGCTCAGGGCAGGAGAT
Organism: Pseudonectria foliicola; assembly: GCA_003693505.1. Classification (NCBI taxonomy): domain Eukaryota; kingdom Fungi; phylum Ascomycota; class Sordariomycetes; order Hypocreales; family Nectriaceae; genus Pseudonectria; species Pseudonectria foliicola. The sequence continues at coordinate 69,298 of QUZD01000007.1, read as the reverse complement.
GCCTGCTGAGACTTGGGGTATGCCTGGCCATTAGGGAGCTTCACGTCGGCCACATTGATTTTGGTCGCCTTGAAAAAGCCCCCAACTTTTTCGTACATTGTTCTCGTCATCGGGGACAGGTCTTCGACTATGCTTCTGCTGGGGCCAGCACTGGAGGAGGCTCGGGGGACGACAGAAAACTTGCTGCAGCATGGTCAGTCATCCGGTCTCTCTAGTATAAGGGAGCTTTCTTACTAGTGGGTTCTTTGGCTGGGCTTCAAGTCCTGCAACACATGGTCGACAGCCTGCTTAAGGCTTCGCGACGGCTGGGGCTGGCCAAGGGCGTCTCGATTCAAGGAATCAAACTCTTGGGTTTGGAACAGGTCGGAGATGGAAAGAGCCGGGGAGCCAGAGCCAAGGCTGGGATCAGGGATGATGTCTACAAGAATGAGTTAGGACGATGCAGACATGGGCAGCGCCAGGGGATGACGGACCTGGAATAAAGGGAATGGTCGACGTTTGTGGAGAGTAGGGCAGTGATTCTTGAAGCGTAAAAGGGCGGGACATGATGGGGCGAGTATTCAGCGTCCCCTGATAGGCATGAGTGCCGTTTGGGGCGCTCCTGCCACTGTTGGGTTGCATATGGTCCATTCTCGCAGTCCTCGCATTGGTCGCTTATCAGGCATTGGCGTCGGAAGGAGCAAACAAACGATGTCGCATCGAGAGAGTTCTGGCTTCGTGCTTCCGGACCTGCTGCAAAAGGAGAGGCGTCGCCTCAAGGCCTTGTGAGCTGGGCTTCGCGACGAGGTTCGTTGCAGAGAGGCAGAGATGATTCGAGGTTCGAGGTCCAAGGTTCGAGGTTCGAAGTTCGAGATTCGGGCAGATGCAAGTTGGAAGGAGCGTGGCGCCGACTGGCGAAATGGAATGCAACCGTCGGCTTCCAGTGTCAGTGCATCGTTGGTTGGCGTTGCTTTGCAAGGTACAAATTGCAAACCAAACGATGGACGGAAGGTCAGGAATCCCGGGGAAATGACAGCCTTGCGAGCCATGACCGAGACTGATTGACTGACGGGGGGCTCGAGTGTCAATCTCCTGCCCAATCAGTGGTTGTTCCGCTGCGCAACCTTGCCGCCTTGCCTGAGCCTGTCGGTTTTTCCGCCTACAGGGACCCCCCCACCGCTGCCTTTACTTCACCGGGGGTGTTCTCACTGACAACGCCTGTAATTTTTTCTGGTCTCCCGTCTCGGCCTCAAGATAGTTCCATCACCAACCAAACATCCCAAACAACCCATAGTAGCTATGGCGGCAATCGGCTCCCTCGTCTTCTGCTCCGACTGCGGAAATCTCCTCCCGGCCACCAAGGGAACGGAGAGAAACGTTCTGCGTTGCGAATGCTGTGGCGCCGAGAGCAAAGGTGCGTTTGCGATCGCCGAGCAAACCAGGCGGATTGACTTGGCTTGGCTCGGTTTGGTTTGCGCGGTAGCTAACATGAACATAACCTCCAGATACGGGCTCCAAGACCATCGTCACCCAAACGAAACCCTCCGACTTCCCCTCATTCCTGCGACAAAAGCTGCAGTCCAACGTCCAGGCCGTCGAGAGGCACAACCTGCAAACCGCGACCAGCGTGCGCGAGAAGTGTCCCTCTTGCGGTCGCGATGAGGACGTCAAGTTCACCGCGGTCCAGCTGCGCAGTGCCGATGAAGGCTCTACACTCATGTACAACTGCGGCTGTGGCCACTCGTACGTTGCCAAAACACTCGTTTATTTCATAATGCGTCAACTGTCTAACATTGTACTTTTCTTTTAGATGGAACGAAAACAACTAGAGCAGACGTAGCCCAACCTTCGCCAGCGAAATTCAGTTCTTACACAGTAGCTCCTTCGGCCTCGGGAATCAAAGCATACTCCGCCTCCCCACCCTTCTCGTACTCGGCCATGTCCAGTGCGACAATACAACTCTCCCGGACGACCTTTTCCTTGTCATGAAGGAACTTCTTCAGGGTATCCTCGACGCCCTCCTCGTCGCCGAGACTTCCGAGCGCTTCGGCAGCCTCGTGGCGAACCATGCTGGCCTCATTCACATCACTCAGTGCCGCAGTGAGCGACGGAATTGAAGCGGGGTGCGACAATTGCCCAAAGACAAACGCAATCTCGTGACGGAACAGAGCAGATGAGTCGGCAAAGCCCTCGGCGAGCGCGAGAACGGCGGGCTTTGCAGTCGGCAGGTCGGGCGGCGAGGCAAGGTCGCGAAGAGCGAACATGGCGCGGTAACGGAGGAAGAGGGGCAAATTCGTATCCATGAGCGTCTTGCCGAGCTCTTCGACTTCGGCGGTCTTTCCGGTTTCGGGCATAGGAGGGGCAGGGTCGATAGAGGCAAAGTCACTATGGAGGAGGGAATAGTCAGCGAATGAGGAAATGAACAGAATAGTATAACCAGCAACGCAGCAACGCAGCATTGTACCTTTGACGCAACTTCTCCTTGAGTCTCTCTGGCGAATTCTCCCACTCAATGCGATCGATGGCAATCTCACACGTCTCAATAATGTTGACATCCTCGCCCTTGCGGTCCCTGTACTCGCGCAAGATGTCGAGGTTGTCGGCCCAGCCCAGCGCACCCAGCGCCTCGGCGGCCTCGTGACGGCACATGGGATCCTCCTGCAGGTCGGAGAGGACGCCTCGCAGGGGGTTGACGGCTGCAGTGTTGCCGGTCTGGCCAAGGCAGTAGGCTAGCTCGTGCTTGAGGAGGGCCGAAGGCGATGCGAAGCCGGCGGCAATGGCCTCGATCGCGGCGACGACGGAGGCGTCATCATGCGAGGTCTGGGCGACGTGCTTGAGGGAGAAGAGGGCGCGGAAACGGACGGGCAGAGGCGTATCCTCGGAGCACAATGACTTTCTTAGGCTGGGGATCGTCACGTCCGTCATCGTGGACGACGTTTCGGGGGAATCGGCGGAGGGGGCCATGTCGAACTTGGTTGTGGACGAAGTGCCGAATTGCGGGTGGTGACTGGTGAGACTCCAGCTGCGGCACAGCTGGCGATCAGGCGCAAGAGAGAAAAATTTAGGCGGGTTGGCGGGGTGCTCGCCTTATCGATAGGGACCCCGCCATTGGGAGAAGCTGGATGGAGTGGATGGCAGCCATATTATTCTGCCCACAATGGGATGGTCTATGTTGATATTACGAAATACCAGCCGGCAACATCAACCATCCACGGGAAACGGTACACCGTTTCATTCGGTTCCGTGGTCTAACGGTCATGACTGCGGATTCTGATTCCGCCAGCGAGGGTTCGACTCCCTCCGGAACCTGTCTTTTTGTCCTTCGAGGATAATTCCCATCACGAGCAGCATCTTGGTCGTGATTCAGCATAAAGTCAGTGTTCTTTTTGCGGGCTGGATGAGAACTGGGCTCCAATCATGCTTTCACAGGTACCCAACCCTGCCAACCTCTGTGGTGGACATGAACGCATATATTAGTGCTGTATGGCTTACCCTGTAATATTCCGCCTCTCGTCATAATAGAACCGAGTTTAATCAATCTGTTTATTCGGATTGAAAACTATACTCCCATTGCTCAATTTTTTTTGATAATCGAGTGTCAGCGTCAGCATCGAAGGTGACAGTCTCTTGTGGGCCTGAGTCGTCCCGCCGTCAGCCAACTGCTTGGTCGCATTATTAAGCCTCCCGGCCGGTATCGCCACCACCTTCAACTTTCCCGACTCAGCCCATCTCAACCTGTCACCACCACAGCATTTTACAGCCCAATAGCGAGAGTACGGAAAGAACGAGCAAGACCGCCCAGACGACAAGAAAAAAGAGGCAGCCCATCATGGCGCCGTCCCTCGAAGTGCCAGACGAGCGCGTCGAGGATGTCCTGGCCAACCCTCTCAAGCAGAAGCCGCAGCTCGTCGCCCCGGAACCCGAACACTGCCCCGGCCCGGAGTCGCAGCAGGCCGGCACGGCGGACTCGTGCGCCGGGTGCCCGAACCAGGCCGTGTGCGCGTCGGCGCCCAAGGGCCCGGACCCGGACATACCCATCATCGCGGAGCGGCTGCGCGACGTCAAGCACAAGATCCTCGTGCTCAGCGGCAAGGGCGGCGTCGGCAAGAGCACCTTTACGTCGCTGCTGGCGCACGCCTTCGCCACCAACCCGGACAGCAACGTCGGCATCATGGACACGGACATTTGCGGGCCCAGCATCCCCAAGATGATGGGCGTCGAGGGCGAGTCGGTCCACGTGAGCGGCTCGGGCTGGTCCCCCATCTGGGTTATGGATAACCTTGCCGTCATGAGCATCCAGTTCCTGCTGCCCAACCGCGACGACGCCGTCATCTGGCGTGGGCCCAAGAAGAACGGTCTGATCAAGCAGTTCCTCAAGGACGTTGAGTGGGGAGACCTTGACTTCTTGCTCGTCGACACCCCGCCGGGCACCAGCGACGAACACCTGAGCGTCAACTCCTTCCTCAAGGAGAGCGGCATTGACGGTGCCGTCATGGTCACGACGCCCCAGGAGGTGTCGCTGCTGGACGTACGCAAGGAGATTGACTTTTGCCGCAAGGCCGGCATCCGCGTCCTCGGCCTCGCCGAGAACATGAGCGGCTTCGTCTGCCCCAAGTGCCAGGGCGAGAGCGACATTTTCCGCGCCTCGACGGGTGGTGGTCGCGCCCTTGCGGAGGAGATGGGGATACCGTTCCTCGGCTCCGTGCCTCTGGACCCCCGGATCGGCATGGCATGCGATTATGGAGAAAGCTACTTTGACTCTTTCCCAGATAGCCCGGCATGCCGGGCATTCAAAGGCGTGGTGAAGAACCTGGCAGGCCAGATTGGACTCGATACGCAGAGCGTGCTAGGCGATGATTGATGATGGGCCATGGGTTTTGAGCATTTTGATTGTACATATTGGCTTTTGTTGACCACCACCTATAGATATCCAGATTACGACTTGACAGCACAATCTCAGGCGCCTACATGGCATGCCATATCTCAATTTAATAACTCCGTAAGCCGTCAGTCATTTTCCATAATCACTCGGACCGCAGCTTGTCGGGGATGTCCTCGAGATCCTCAGCCGACTCGACATCAATCACTCGTCCAACCTCGCTCGTGTTCCTCATCAGCTCCTTGGCACCGGCATACAGCATCCTCACCTCCGCATTGCATGTGATGGGAAGATAGTAGAGGAGTACGTAGGGTACAGAAAGACGTCCGTCGGGCTGTTAAGTCGTGTTAGCAGGGCTATACACAGGATGCGTCGCCTTGCGTATTGTCGGCCCGTAGAGAGAAACGCACCATCGTCAGAGGGTAGCTGAGGAGAACGAAGCGGGGGGAATGGTCGGGAAGGTCGTCGGCGACATCGTCAAGGGATTTGTAGACAACCTCGTCCTCGTCCTGACGGATCTCGTGCGTGTTCTTGTCGATCAGGTCTACATAGGCACAAGGAGAAGGCGGGGGAATGGTCAGCCTAGGAGCGTTTGTGGTCATGGAAGAAGCACCAAAGCTTAGAGTTGGCCATGCTGACCCGAGGGTGTAAGCCGCCCAGGCCATGCAGAGACGCTGCGTCGAGGAGCACAAGGGAGACGTGGAGAAGAAGGAGCAAGCTGGCCCATGGCGCTACATACAAATGACAGCTTGCGGATCCTTGGCCCGCGAGGTCGTCAGACGGAACTTGCGGAGATGCTCCTTGGTCGGGCCGGAAAAGGTGTAGAGTCTCGACTCGGAGGCCTGGAGCGCCTGCGTGTCAGCGAGCGAGACGACCAAGGCCGCGCGGGGCTGCAAAGCAAAGCCGACGCCGCGGGGGGCGCAGCAGTCATGAGGTGTAATGTACCATGGTGCCAGAGAGGAGGGGATCCAGGCGCTGGATCAACGAGGTGGCCGGGGAGTTGGAGAGGCGGAGAGATGGCGATGGGAGCTGTCGCGCGAAGCTGTTGGTGATGGTGTAGCTCGCCAGAATGGCGCTCGCTGCATTGGCGGAGTAGCAGTTGATAGTGTATCAGGTACTGAGGTAGGTAGGTAAGGTAGGTACTGTCCATAGCTCGATGAGTTACCCACCCCGCAGTCTGAGACGACCTACCAAAGGCGTCCCGCCATTCTCCATGGAGCCAACGTCATCATCCATTCGTGCGCTACCGGGACCGCATCTCCCAGCGATCTTGACTTGTCTTGCATTACGACTCCAATTAGCTTGCATCCTCCATTCTCCTTGATTTGTCTCCTTTGCCCTCGCAACCTCTTCCATAATACGCCTCGCCTTGCCTCGCCTCGTGAGTCGAATTGCATTGCAGGCTGTCCCGATATCCCTTCAATGTTCTCGCGCCTCGCTCAAATCACCCGGCACCTGTCAGCTCCCGCAGCCGCATTCTCGATCCGGCCTCCCAGCCCATTCGCAAGGATGGCTTCGGCAGATGAGCGCTTCACACGCACCATTCACACGGCGGCCTGCCTCATCATTGGTGACGAGGTTCTTGGTGGAAAGGTACGATGAGCCCTGCGTATTGTGGTCCTGATGGCCATTCCCATTGTGTACTTATCACTGTCGAGAGCCGTTTGACTCGTTTCGTCGTCACAAGCAGACTTGGCATTGTGTTACAAAAATCTCATTGAGGGTTAGAGGCTAACATGGATGCAGACCGTTGACGTGAGTGCCAATCCCTCCAACTCTGGCATACTCCGTCCACCACATTCGGGTGCCATCAGCCTGCGAGATTGACAAGAGTCTAACGGTTCCAAAAATTGCAGACAAACTCGGCCTATGTAGCCAAATGGTGCTTTTCGCTGGGCATAGTAAGTCACAGTCTTCCCTTGCCCTAAGAAGCAAGCGTCCATGGCTAATCTGCCCTGGGTACCAGAGCCTAAAGAGGGTCGAGGTGATCGAGGATGATGAGAGCGAAATCATCGAGGCCGTTCGTCGAATGAGCAACCGTTATGATTTTGTTGTAACCAGGTAAGGCTGCTGAGCTATCCTGGGCCTCGGAGACTATTGTGCTAACCTCAACTCAGCGGAGGTATTGGACCAACGTAAGTCAATCGACTGAACGTCTAACGATACGACCCTTGATTGACCAGCCATGCAGGCACGATGACATCACCTATCAGTCTATTGCCAAGGCCTTTGATTTACCTCTGGTCCTCCACAAGGAAGCATACGAGAAGATGAAGCTCCTGTCCAAGCCTCACCCTTCGCAGCCCAAATTCGACTGGGACATTGATTCGCCTGCTCGCACCGCCAAGCTGCGCATGGTCGAGCTCCCGACGGATCAGTCTCGGGACCTGTCCAAGCAATTCCTCTTTCCCAGCGAGGACCTCTGGGTACCGGTGGCCGTGGTCAACGGCAATGTGCATATTCTACCCGGCATCCCTAGACTCTGTAAGCCCATGGCGACACTCGCAAACACGGCCTTGTTATTAACTAGAGACGCAGTCCAGGCGCTCATCGACGGGCTGATACCGTACATTCGACCCCGGCTGGTTGACCCGGAAGGCAAGGGAACCCATAGAATTCTCATCTCGACGCCTCTGCCCGAAAGTGCCGTTGCACCTTTCCTCACTACGTTGGCGGCCAAGGTTGGGCCCCGCGGAATCAAGGTTGGCAGCTATCCCCGCTGGGAGAAGAGCCGGAACACGGTTACACTCGTGGGAAGGTATGTGTTGTTATTCTGGCTGTTCCCTGCTACAAGTCGTTGGCCTAGAGTGCAAATGCTGACATGGCTACCTACCTACAGAGACCTGGAGTACCTCGAGTCGCTTGTCTCCGAGGTGGAAAAGGGCGTCGAGGGCCACCGAGTCTTTACTGAAGGCGAGGACGATGAGACGTCGAAGTCAGAGGTCATCAAGGCCCCTTAGAGCACCGAGGCCTGCCGCATAGCCAAGATGTTTGCTGGGTCTGGCGAGCTCGTAGAAACGGTCGCTGGGCAAAATTTGGAAACTCAGACGAGGCTTGCCGGTTTTGGAGAGGCGGATACATCATGTTGTACGATCATATAGCCAAGTGCTCGATGGAGCGAATACGGCGTGTTTCACAACAGATGCAAGACCATTCCCGTTGCTCCCGTTGCTCCCGTTGCAGCACATATGTATGCAGTAGTCATCACATGCAAGCTATGAACAGCCGGCATACCGGCCTGCTCCAGCAGCGCGTAAGTCTATACCACGTACGTGAGGCGTCCATGCTGCGCGTACCTATCATGTACTGGACACACAGCCTGCCTACCTGGGACAAAGCCGTTGCTGATCTGCTGACCGTTGTGCTGACCGTTGTCAAAACCTCCCAGGATTCTGAGGCTAAATATCGACTTTGAGCGCCGACGTACAGTAACAGACACTGCACAGATGCAAGGCAGAGGCAGTGGACACAAGTGTCCCATCGTACGATGGTACGCTTGCCTGCATCCAAGATCGAGACTGGCCAGCAGCACGGGAATGGTATCCGCGCAAACTCGATGCTTCCCTGCCGATGCTGGCTGGGTCCTCCCTGGCCACGGTCCGATGACAAGGGTTCTTGTACCGGAGCGAGGTCAGGGGGTTTGTGGCGTGAACAGCTTATATTGGCCTACACCATGGTCGTGCAGATTACACATCGTGCCGCAAGTGCCAATTGACGATGAGTAACGGGGCGGAGAATGGATATGCTCTGGAGCTCGCAATCCCACACCACCTGACCTGCTCCTCCACGGTTACCGAGTAGGTTCGTGCGTTGTGGCACATATTCAAGCTGAACATGGGCTGGTTTGGTTGAGAGCTCACATCGCCATGATGCCAATAGGGGGCTGGCTGTTGCTGGGCCCTCAAATACAATTAATTTACTAGCCCGCACTGCCAGTTTGCTGGTGTGGATCGTACAGCTTGGCGTGGAAGTGGGCGCGCCCCGTTCGAACAACGCCAATTAGTTCTAGAAGGCTTAAAGTAAAGTAAAGGGAAGGGAAAGCGCCGGTAGTCTGGTTGTCTTTTAATCACCCATCTGACATGCGTCGAGAAGGGAGCATCCTGGAGATGGTTCCGAGCAGCTGGGAGCAGGAACCCAGTAAGCCGTGATCCTGCAGCTACTTACGCCTACCAGTACGCATCCAGAGAGTCATTTGAGCAATCAATCACAACCCGATTTGTCTCCAATGGTTCTTGAGGCATTCTGACCGCCGCCGACCGGCCAGTGTGGTCAGGGGAACCGTTGCAGTGCGTCGCACTGTAATGCCATGGGTCTTTTCTTCTAGCTACGGATAAAGATGGAGTTCACTGAAGCTCCTCATCTTACAACGACTTAGCCTCGCCCGGTACGCAAAGTATCGCACCAGCCCAAGTGGGCGGGATTGCGTAGGCGCGCAACGAATGGAGCAACGGAGGAGAAACCGAGGTCCCCTTGCTTTATTAAAGCAGTAGCCGACGAGACACTTCAGACATCACAAGGTTGGCCACCTGCGACAGAAGAAGAAAGCATCCCACCTCGCGAATCGGTGCCAGGCAGGCTGCCTAAGCAGGTAGAGTACGAATACTGGACCTCATACTACCTAGGCTTTGCGGCGAAATGTGGATTGGTTGGTGGACGCACCCATCATCCATGGCACACGACGCTACCGCCGTGGGGCGGCGCACAAGCCTTGGATGGAGACGTAGATGGGACCTCCTGACATGGGAATGTTATGAGTGTCTCTGCGCTCGGAGACTTGAGGGACGCAAGGTGGGATGCTGCTCTTTTTTTTCTTTCCCTCGGAGCCGGGAGGATTCGTTCTGTCGTCTCGGTATAGCTGACGACGCGCCAAGCAGGCTGTGTTGAGCAACGCAACGCGACCTACCTACCTACCTACCTAGGACGGGGAGGACCCTCTGGTGCCTGATGAGGATGGGCGACATGCTCACTTCTCTTCGCGTCAAAGCTTTCGTCGGCTGGCTGGCGTCAGAGAAAGGGTCTTCGTACCGATGCAGTCCATAATACGGACACGGGCAGTTGGTTGACGACTTGCTTTTGCCTCGACACTTGAGGTCCCTTGCGTCTGGTGGCATGGGATCTCAGTCCTAACGCTGCACGCTATCAGCTACCCTTGCACAGAGCTCCAAAGCACTACCTTGTACGGATTAGGGTCTAGAGAGGCTCGGTTCGCCGAGGCTCAACCTACCATGTACGTAGGCCTGCCGGTGTGCAAGATGGTCAGGCATGGCGGGTGCTTGCGTAGGAAGCAGAATTTCGCCAAAGGTGCAAGCAATATGCCCACGCTGCTTATTTCAAGAACCATGGGGTTGATAAAGACGATGCGATGCGTGGCTGACATCCTTTGCAGGTTTGCTGCGGGTAAGAAAAGTACCGATATGAGCCTTGGAGGTGGCCAGGTACCCAGGGTAACTGAAGGACTCGATAAGCGATGAGACGCGTTCGGGACATGTGAAGCCTCATTGTGTGCTTTTTGCCCTGCTACATCGCGTAACTCATCCAGTCCCAGATAGGCAGACGATGTGAGTTATGATGCTTCGTAATGCCTCGCGAAACGCCCTTGGAGATGGGTGCTGTGGAGAAATCTGTACTTGATTGTCAATGGTGCATTCTTCTCTGTTTTGCCTTTCGAGCACGGCGATCGACCAAGGTATACTCGATAGAGGGTGACTGGCTAAGAAGGAGCAACCTGTAAGGCAAGAAGGGCAAGGAGGGTTGCTTTGATGCAGTGCGACCCAGGCCAGTGTCAACCTACCAGGAAGATTCATCATATTCTTGTGTGCTGTAGCGCAAGCCTTGCTTGCACCGATGATAATGACGATGATGGTGATGATGATGATGATGCTGGTGGAGATGGAGATGGAGATGGAGATGGAGATGAGATGGGCGCCGTGCCCCTGCAGAACGGCGCCTGTCCGCCGTCCGCTCAGTTCCCGCTTCGCGCCGCTGGAAAGGCGTTAACCTGACTGGGCAAGTGGCCTTGTTGAGCACAGATGGGCATCTCATTTCTCGCCCAATCTCTTCTGCGGAAGTGTAGTACTGTACCTCGAGTATAATGGATCCGAGGAGGCATTCGGCAGTACGGAGTACTCCGTACCGGTATTGCAATGCAACAGTCAATCGTCATTGTCTGCTGCCAGCTCGCCGTTACATAGCAAGTCCACCGCTCCACTCCTGGGGCTTCTGCGCGTCTTGTCAATGAGCAGATGCTACCTTGCGTGTCTAGGAGAGGCCGTGGCTTTTCCCCGAGGAACGAAGACTGACTACCCCAGAGTACGGCAGTCAATATGTGTTGAGTACAAACAGTTCATGGGTGGGCTGGCTGGGCTGGCTGGGCTGGCCCTTCAGAGATGCGCCGCTCGTGGACCCAGGCAGGTCGGGCACTGCTCTTCATTACTCAATGTGGCACGGAGGCATTCACACCTATGAAAGATGCTGCCAAGTTCAGGCTTCCCGAGGCCTGGCTTGAGACGAGAGTCAAAGGATATTGTAGCAGATCTCTCTAGTGATGAATGACACGCGTGCCATGGCAATAATTTACTTTGGTAAGGTACGCAAGCACAGTAGTACTGCGCAGGTACAGGTTTGCAGAGGACGTACTGTACTGTACATACTTGAAGGAATCTCCTAAACTAGAGGCGTCCCCACTTGCAAGGGTAACAAGACCTGGGGTCATTAATGGATGTGGATGCGATGCTGTGGATGTGTGGATGTGTGGATTTGAGGATGGTGGTCAAGAAGGAAGAAAGAAGGGTGGGAATGGAGAATGGTGTGGCTCACATCGTGCATCTCGCATCATCCGCAAGCCCCCCAAGCGGAGGCTTGTCCTTTTTCTCCGCCATCCTATAGCCATTCACTCAGTCAGTCTCTAATCTGTAAAGAGCCTACCCAGGTAGGTAGGTAGGTAGGTAACAAAGGTGACTGATGGCTGTATGGCTTGATGGCCGTGGCTTGAATGCCCGATTATTAGCCTGCTGAGGAGGTGGCTAAACCCAAGGCAGCCAAGTCTTTTCCTATTCCACCCACTGATTCTCCTTCTCCTGCCGCTCATTGCAGCATCCGTCCGGGCCTACCTACCTAGGTACAGATTACAGAAGAGCTGCACTTGGATTCTGGACGCGTTCTCGATCCAGCCAGCGCAACCACCAGCGCCAACACCAGCATCAACGTCAGCATCAACATCAGCATCAACATCAACATCAACATTAACATCAACATCGGCATCGGCATCAGCGCCAGAGCCAGCACCAGCGCCAGTGCCCATGCGGCCCGGCATCGAGCGAGCCAGTCATATCCATCTGGGACGCCTTTGGGTGACCGCTCGCTCGATAGCTGCAGCTGTTCCGCTTCCATCCTGGATCCTCCAGTCCACCAGTCGAGTGCCCTCTTTGGGGGGGCTCCACGCCCCACACCCACTAATCGCAGCGTCAAAGTGCCCTGTAGGCTGTCCGTACCCAGGTAGGTTAGGTAGGTAGGTACCTTAGATTAGATTGCAGCCTGTGGCCTGTAGCTTGCCCATACAGCAAGGTATAGGTACCTTGCCGGGGCCGGTAGGTACCCGGTACTTCCACATTGGGCACGGCCCTCCAAGTGAGCTGCCTGTCAGGATCCCACAGGGGATGCGACCTGCTGAAGCCCGCCTGGAGAGGCGCCCCAGCAGGCACTGTAGCGTGCTGCAGTATGCTGGACGCGCTCCAGGTACTTGGCTGTAGGTGGGTGGCAGGTACCGCTACAGCGCAACGCACACGCCACGGGCTCCCGCACCCCTTCCCCTTCCCTCCCCGTCCCTTTCTCTTTTCGCTTGCTTTCGCTCGCTGCCCTCCACTCTCTTCTCCCCTTCTTCCCTCCTCTTCTTTACTGCTACTTGGCCCCGACCTTTCCTTCACCTCTACGATCGCATCGACGACCTTCCCATCGTCCCTCGTCCACCTTCGTCCTCCTTCACTCCGTCTCGTCGCCAACTCCGCCAACGGCGCGCTCATCCCCCCCCCTTTCTGTCCAACGAGCCAAGACAACCCGCTGCTGGCCGCTTTGTCGCTTCCCGCTTCTCGCTTCCCGCTTGTGTCTCCCCTTTGACATCCTCCCCGACGTCGCTTCGACGACCCAAACCCACCCTCGGCGCCAGCCAGTTTCTCCAACTCCTCCCAGCACATCACAATGGCTTCAGCAACAAAGGTAACCCGACATACAACAGGCTCTGCGCTGCTGCTCATCACGCACCCTTTCCCTTGGCCGCTCATCGCTGACCATGTTGTGTCCCGTCCAGTTTTTGCGCGAGTACAAGCTCGTCGTTGTCGGCGGTGGTGGTGTCGGTAAATCATGCCTGACCATCCAGCTGATCCAGAGCCACTTCGTCGACGAGTACGATCCCACAATTGAAGGTTTGTTCGCCTCTCTCTAACCGATTCCCACGCGCCGTCACAACATGTACTAATCATGCCATTTCTATCCAGACTCCTACCGAAAGCAGTGTGTCATTGACGACGAGGTCGCCCTGCTCGATGTCCTCGATACCGCCGGCCAGGAGGAGTACAGTGCTATGCGCGAGCAGTACATGCGCACTGGCGAGGGTTTCCTGCTAGTCTACTCCATCACATCGCGACAGAGCTTTGATGAGATCACCACCTTCCAGCAACAGATTCTGCGCGTCAAGGACAAGGACTACTTCCCCATGGTCGTCGTCGGCAACAAGTGCGATCTTGAGGGCGAGCGAGAGGTCCCCAGACAAGGTACGATTCCATTGGCTCATACAGCCAACCTTATTCAGGTCTTATCAGGCGAACGTTTGCTGACTCGAATTCTTTCTCTACAGAGGGCGAGGCTTTGGCACGCACCTTTGGCTGCAAGTTTATTGAAACCTCGGCCAAGTCCCGAATCAATGTTGACAAGGCCTTTTACGACATCGTGCGCGAGATCCGAAGATACAACCGCGAAGTCCAGGGCTACTCAACCGGCAGCGGAGGTACCTCGGGCGCCAACGGCCCTCCTAAGCCCATGGACATGGACAACGGAGAGCAAGAAGCCGGGTGCTGCTCCAAGTGCGTCCTCATGTAATGGACGACGCTGTGACCGGAAGAAAAGAGTGGGTGGGTTGGTTGATGATACCAAGCACAAAAAAACGTGACGAGACGAGACGAGTGGCGAACAAACTTCTATCGCGACTCCTTTTGCCTTTTTTCCAGCATTGCGCGTTCTATTACCGAAATGTACCAGACGCGCCCTTTGGGGAGATGGATGATTCAAATGCCGACTGCATCATGAGGGAGTCGGGTTCAGGCCTTGCTGCATACATTCTGGCCCTTGACGATCGGAGCCTTTGGGGTCGTTGAAACGATATCATTATCTTGCCCGCACAACGTCGCCAATGGGATCTCGGATAGAGCGTTCGGGCGAACATGATCTGGCGATTTTCTCCTTGTTGTTATTCCCTTTCATATGGACAAGTGGGCAATGGATTTACATCGATTACAATTAAGGAAAGGGGGAAGGCCGCCGGACGGAAACGGGGGAAGAATTTCCGCTCACGCCGTGTACGCAACGACAAACCTCTGGGCTTGCGAGACACGAATCTCTGCTTGCATTGAATTGCCAAGAGGATAATTTCGGAGACTTGAAGATGGGTTCTACGCTATTCCCTATTTTTTTCTTATTTCATACTTACCTGTAGCTTCTTCGTCTTCTCTCTCTTCTTTCTTTTCACTTTCCCTCCAACTTCGGGATTTCCTTCTCCATGGCAGTAGTTTTTATACCAAGAATCATGCAAAAGTTTCAGTACTCGCTCGGTCTCACCGTACTTCCTTGTCTCATCACTTGTTGTGAACCCATCCATGGCTGCAAGAGCCAAGATGTGACCGGCTTTTTGGGACCGGTCGCTGAGAGTCTTACAATTACAATGGTCTCTTCTAGGGACAAAGCCGGGTCTCAAAAGTCTGGTTTCGCAAATCTGGATCTTTTAAATCATGCGTCGACGAGGATGTAATAGGCAGGTAGGCAGTTGGTTTGGATGGGCTTTCTTCACTTTCAAGGTCCTCCCTCGGAGCCTCATCCACGTCAAGCCCTTCCCATCCACATGTTGAACGCGAAAGGACGCGCTCCTCGCCACCTCCTCTTGGCTCTACTGCTGGCATGTACGTGTTGCCCCCTCATGTCATACATCATACCGCTCGTTGCCCATCATCCTCGCGTGGTCCTCATCCCCTCTAGCGCCCTGCACAACACAGACGGCTTCCTACCAGTTGATTCCCCACGGCATCCAGTCTAGGTAGCTTAGGCCCTCTCCTTCTCGTCGGGCAACGTCGTGGTCGCGAGCGAAAGTCTGTCGCAACATCCGAAAACACCTTTATCAATCTCAAGCGTGTGTCCATTTATCTGCCACTATTCACATCGAAGAGGAAATTGAGGGAAAATACTGCCGAATAATTAAATGATATGGTCTTTCCCCTCCTCTCTTTTTGGCTGAGGAGCTTCATCATCATCATCCAGAGAACTGGAATCGAGCCGCCTCCAACTGGCCCAGACCATCGCGAGGAGCCACGTTGCGGCGTCTATAGGTGTTGGTAAAGTCCTGAAGGACAGCACGCACATTGCGGACCGTGCTTGAGTCGCCCGAGTGCAGCCTCTCCTTGATCTTGGTCATAAGCCGCTCCGCCTCAGCAGGCGAGACGGTGCCCTGCGGCAGCAGCTGGATGGTGTGGGTGACCCACTCGGTGGTCTCGGCTGGGAGCAGCTCAAAGAGGGCCAGGAGGACGCCACTACCGTCCGCAAAGCAGTCTCGAGGGAACGTAATCATCATGCCCGCCATGACCTGCTTCACCAGGTTAGGGCCTAGACTCATCAGGAGGCCGTGTATGATGCCCTTGATCTCGCTCGCTGCCGGCTCGGGGAGCCTTTCGCTGCTGGCGGGGTTGTTGCCACCGTAGGAGAGAAGATCACGGAGGAAGTGGAGGGTTGACGAGAGAGGATCTCGCTGCTCCAGCGTGAGCGCGTAGATGGCTGCCTCGAAGACGGATCTCATCAAGTGCGAGGGAATAAGCCTCTGTGGGTAGTAGAGGAGGGCGTCGATGAGCAGTCTAAAGAAATCATCAATAACGTCTGGAAGCTCCTTAGGCTGCAGTTCCGTCATGACCCGTAGGAAGGTTGTCGTCTGGGCCTCAAAGAATGTGTAGATATTCTCCGTCGTCGCCTGATCCACGTGCTCTCGAGCCTCGGAAAACTCGCGCAAAATGGCCGACGTCACCCAAAGGAAGCACCCTTCCCGCGAAGTATTGAAGCCGCTGGCCAGCTTGTTCGCCATCTCTGGCAGCATCGCCGAGATGGAAGTGCGGTAAGAGATGACCATGTTACGCCAGCATCGGCAGACCCGCTCGCAGATGGGAGTGAAGTCGAGGAAGTTGTCCATGACCGTTGACAGGATAGGGAAGACTTCTTGCCAGTATTTGACCGCATGACTCTCCTGTCCTGGCGGCGGCAGCACATTCTGAACGAAGAGAGTGATGAGCTGCAGGTGGTCTGTTCAGCACGGAATTGGTTAGTAACGTTCCTTGTATGGACTGCTGCGTAATGAGAAGGTTGCCTTACCTGCCAGTGCCAGCTTGCCTTCCTCGTCAGTGGCGTTGTTGGCCTTTGTCATGAGTCGCTGAACCAACGGGTCACAGTACAGCTTAAGGAGTCGGTACAGCTCCTCGGGGGGCTGGACGGCCACCACGTTAGCCACACCTTCAGTGATCTCCTCCTTGCTCAGGTCTGGCAACTTGTCCAGGACCTGGTCATAAAAGGTCTGAAGCTGCAGGACCTGACCGCTGAGCAGGTGCTTGCAATCAGTACAGAAGAACTTGATTGACAGGGCGGCGGCACGGATGATTTCTCTAGAGTCCGACTGGAACGAGGTCACAATGTAATTGAACTGAGGCTCAAGGTACTCGGGATGAGCCGCCGTCCACTCGGTGTATCGTCCAAGAACCATAATGGTTGCGAAGCGGAGCTTCTCGTGGTTGGGAATCTGCACCAGCAACGGCATCAGCTGAGGGAGAACAATGCTCTCTTCCTTATCAACCATGCGTCCAAGGGCTCGCATGGCGAAGAGAGGAGCCTCGAGCTCCTGCCAGTGAGGTACCGACGAGTCATTGACCTGGCTCGCGTATTTCGAAGTCCAGAGCTGGATAGCCTGTAACACCTTGGTCAAGCACTCAGTGACGCCCATGACCTCGCAGCAGTCCTTGAGCGTATCTCCCATCTGATGACGGAATTCCCGGAACTTCTCTTCCTGCTCGCGATCACCATCGAAAAGATCGGTCTCGCTTCCAGAATCAGGGGTTGGGAATTCCAAGTGCTTCAGAAGAATATCAACGAGCTTCGAGTAGATGTCGTTGAGCTCAAGGCGGCTTTGAATGTAAATATCCAGGACAACGTATAGCTTGAGCTCATACCAGAAGTTAAAGGTATGCTCAATCACGTCTCGCTCCCTGTCTCTCAATGCGCACTCGAGGACAGCCTCGACCAGGGGCCGGAAATGGGTAGGCTGGCGAGCAATACCGACAACCCAGCTTTCCGCAGCAGTCGCAAAGACTTTGGTCAAGGCCTTGAGGGCCTCCGTATCCTCCTCCTCAGCGGCCTTTTCGATCTGGGGTCTCGCGGAGATGATTCGCGGGAATAGAGTCTCAATAGTCTCCTGGCTCTCGTCCACATCACTTGTCTCCCTCAGCATCGTGCAGAGGCACTCGGAAGCCTCTTGGCTGCACTGGTCGCTCACAAGGCCGTTGAAGATGATGTCGAGAAGAGGCGATTTAACAACATCGCTTACTGGGACTTCTCTCAACCAGGAGGTGATACACTCCATCAGTTGTGGGTTTTGAGCGGCCGCGGCTGTTGGAAGTGGAGTGTCAGCAAAGCCCAGCCAGCTCACCACCTCAAGACTTACGGGAAGACTGGGAGTAGTTGATCAGAAGTTGCACCACCTGGGTCGCATTGTCTGCCAACAAGGCCTGTGTCCTGGCCGCAAGATCTTCTTCCTAATTCCAACTATTAGACTTGTATTCCTGGCGACGTCGACCGGCGGAGACGATTTCCGAGGGGCAGAGTGCCGGGTCTATGGTTGCGCGATCCACATACAGACAAGGTGATCTTTCGGCCCTCAGTGACCTCCTCGGGGAGTACGCGCAGGAAATCCAGGATGCAGGAGTGGCTCTCGGGGCTGTCTCCGAGGGACTGAACGACGGACTGTAGAACATCATTCCAGTCCTTCATCTGGATCGCGAGAATCGCCAAGCACACACACAGCTGCACCCGAATCGGCTTAGGTCCCGAGGCGAAGTGTTTGAGGAGAAGGAGGATTTGGCTTCGAAGAGCAGGCAGTTCGTCGGCAGGCACCTGAGTAGACAGGTCATAGGTAATCTATGAAGGCGTTAGCTTTCGAACGTCCCTGATTGTTTTCGACCGTGTACAACCTTTCCACGGAGAGTAATGGCTGCAAAGAGTGTCGCTTCCGGCTCTGCGCTTGATTGCAAGATGCCTATTACAGTGCCCCATGAGTCCTTCTACACACACCATGCGGTCAGTACTCTGGAAGTAGTGCGGCCGAAGGACACGAGTGATGGATAACAAACCGATTTCTGAAACCTCTCGAGATACTCGTGGGCCTGTTTCTTTGTCTCCTGCTCCCCGCTGCGCATAGTCATGACGGCAGCCAAAACATCTGGGGGCGCGAAGGCCTCCTGCGCTCCGTTTGTAGCCATGGCGGATGTACTATGGCGAAGCCGGTGGTTATGAAAGACCTAAACTCTGAAGAAAAAGGCGTGGTGGCAAAGGTACGGTGCGATCGTGATCGGGGGCGTAACGGAAGCTTCGCGGCGATCGAGAGCGAGGGGCCGAGTCGGAGTGGAATAGGAGAGAGCACTAGAACTTGCGATGCTTCAAAGGAAACTAGGACGGGGATAGCCAGGCCGTATCCCTTGCAAGCGAACGAGAGTACGGGCGAAGAACGGCGTCAGGGGGCCCTGCCGTAGAGAGGGGAAAGAGGTTGTTGTGTTTGGGGACGGCGGTTGGGGGATATGTCTCTTGACGAAGCAAAATACACAACGCCCACCCAAGTGACGATGTCTAGGTGCAGTGGAGTTGGCGGGGCAAGGTGGTAGGCAGAGGCGGTGCTTGCCTGTCAGGCACCGTAGTTTTTCCGGTCCGCCCAGCCATACAGTACAGTAGAGTTGGCCCCCGAGGCCCCATGGCTGCTCACGCCATCAACCAACGCCCAACACCAGCAAACAGGTTGACCGTTGACCGTTGACCTGGGCTGACACTGCGAGGATTGGATGAGATAAAACGATTGGACACTCCAGCTGTTTGGTCCCGAGGGGCATCTACATATCTTTATTCCGTGAATCATTGCGCTATCCATCCTAGTGCAAGTGCGCCCGTGCCTTTTACACAGTTTTACAATATGCCAAACTTGACCCATCACTGCCAAGCCCGTCAACTAGTGCTTGAGAGCGGGAGAGGCAGCGACCTGGTATATTCAGAATTCAGTGAATGGTTGCTATGCTGGCGGGAGATTATGAGGTCATGGTGCTGTCTTGATCTGGCCATTGCCCAGTATCAGGCCGTGAAGCCGACGATCATGTGCGTCAGTGGGCACGCGCTGATCGGGTGATGCAGGAAGCAGCTGCTCCGTAAAAGCCAATCCATAGAGCAGCACTGGCTCTATCTGGGTAAAGCCTTTGGATTCCAGCTTGGAATAGTATCGGTTGAGAAAGAAGTCGTAGAAGCCCTTGCCGTGACCAAGGCGTCTAACGGCGCCCGTCTCGTCAAAGTCAAAGGCAACGCCGGGTACTACCATGAAGTCCAGGCTGGCCTGGTCGGAGTGGTGGGCGTCTGGGCCGCCGAGAATACGCTGGCGGTCACGTACTGTTGTCGGGTCCACGCTGGGGATGCCCCATCGGTCCAGCCTGAGGCTCTCGTAATCTTGTACACTACTGAGACGAACCATGTCCATTACACGGGCTGGTGTGTCGGTGCCTGGCAGCGGTGACCGATGGAGATACGGTACAAAGACTTGCTTGCCGGCGGCAAGGGCATGGCGGACGATGGCATCAGTCTGAATCTCGGCCGAGGGCATCGAGAGGTAGACGCTGATGCGTGTAGCATCCTGGTACGGCTTGAAGTTGGTGAGGGCCTCAAAGACCTGACGACCTGTGAGAGCATGTCAGATACGGGGGCCATTTCACTGTTCTCGAGGCGTGGCCGCCATACTCTGGGATAAGACGGATTCTGGTGTGATGCCAGAGAGTCTCTGCTTCATGAGGGACCTCAGCTGCTGCTTGGCTGCTACCAATGGCGACGTCATGGCTTGGGTAAGGCTAATGACCACAACGATTTGAGGCTGAGAGAATAGCAGCGGGAGGGTTTTTTTTTAGGCCTGGACAGGCCCCTCGGTCCAGGCCCCTCCCCCCTCCGGGCTCCGACCGCGCTTGGAGTGCGCTAAGGACTGACGCGATGTGCGTTTGCATGAACTTTTCTTTGCGGGAGTGAAACAAGGCTCGCTCTAACTTTGGGTTGGTGTCATGTCATGTTAGGGGCTCATCATGTGGACGAACGTGACGCAGTTCAGGGACAGGCGCATGATGGCGGTGAAGAAACGGATCACTTCGTCCAAGCATAGTAAAGCTGGAGGCGAACTGTGCGCAACGAGCTACCCCAATCAGATGAGAGGTATTTTCGACTCGAAGATGCCAGATACTAGACTACTGTATGTGTGTCTGAACGTACAATGGATGCTCAGTAGGCATGCATGCAGTCCGCATCATAGTCCGCCAAACATTCCGAGACCAGCCATCGTCGAAGGCCAGGGATCTTGGAAACGTTTGCTGGATGTGCGTGCGTGCCTACCTATGCAATGTATGTATGTCGTGTGCCCCGGCTACCATTGTGTCGGGCCTGATGGCTTTGCAGTGGCGCAACACCCCCCGCTGTTGTGCTGCTGCATGCATCATGACAATCCTGACGCAAAACAATCCTTGGTAGCAGAAAGCCATGATGGTTTGGACTGCCTACTGGAGGGGGGCAGGGGATAGTTTGAACGCTAGCGGAAGAGACGACCTTGAGCCTTTCCAGGCCCGGGATGCGGGAAAAGCCAGGAAGCTGGAGAGCGGATCTGTCTTAACGGCGCTTTGGAGGCATGCTTGTTACATATTCTCAGACAGGCCAGTGCGGGGAGTGTTTTCTCCTTGGGTACGTACATTTCTGTGAGGCGTTTCCGGAACAGTTTTTAAGTATGCTGTGACTATCATGATGCATCACACCTACTTGAATACCTACGTATACTTTCCTGAAGTGACACCCACGTAGACAATAGGTGAACAGGAGACCAGCAGGTGCTCTCTCATCTGCTACATAGTTGGTGCTTGATGAGCCCAACGCTGCAGGGCTTTCGACAGGTTCGGCCGGCGAGGGTTGGAGGGCACTAATAGGTGTGGCGGGTGGAAGGGATGAAGCACCAGGGGTCAAAGATTGCAGGATGCTTTGCCTGATGCTGACATGCCGAGGTGGAGAAGACGACAGTGTGCCGTAGATCGTATGTACACACAAACATGCATTGTACAGCACTATACAACAGCCCAGGCAAATGCATTGGTACTATAGTTTGGTAATTTACATGACGGAGCTCGCAAAGCCGCTGCTACCTAGCAAATGGACCGGGTCCAAGTCTAGGTGTTAATGAACCAGTGGGCGGGCCCAAGTAGCCAGTTTGGCAGACGCGACGGACCATATTCTTGTCTGGCAAAACGAACGCCGTTGCCACACATGTATCATTGCGTGAGAAACTAGCCCACGATTTTGATATGCCTGCCGCAGCCCTCACGACTCATCTAATTAGATCCATATAGCAGGGCCACCGAGATCCCGGCCAGTGGGCATGGATGTCGGAAGGTCCCGCTTGGACTGACAATCACCCGTGGAGGGGCTGGAGGCCGATGGCTGGTCCAAAACGGGTACGGGTACAGATTACATGGGTCAAGTTGTCTGGCGGCGATGATGTTGTTATTGTTGTAGCTGTAGCTGTAGCTGTAGTTGTAGTAATCTGCAGTGTAGCAGTAGTGGTTGTTGTTGTTGTTGTTGTTGATGCTGTAGTTGGCAATATGTAAAGTAAGGAGGTCAGATGGTGCAGGCACGTGGCAGAGGCAGAAGCCAAGGAGAGGGCGGGAGCGAGAGAAGGTCGTGAAAGGGGCCACCACGCCCACCACCACGACGCTGATGACCAATGCATGGCCTCTGAACGGTCTCTGGATCGAGGTGATTTTCAAATCCCATGCAATAATGCATTGATGGATCAAAGAGCACAGGCCGCTTGGCGTCGCCGCCTCCCGCCGGCTACCGAAAGCAGCGCAGTAGTGATTGGGTGGCTTTGGGGGAGCAGCTGGGGGCATGGGGCTTGGTAGAGTCACGGTCCGCAACGATCCATGCGCCAAGGCTGGTGTCCATCTGCTTGAGCTGAAAGGCCCTAACTCACTCCGTAGTGCATCTACCGGTATCCCATCATCGCCATTTAGGAAACGTCGCTATCCTTGCGTGAGTTACTGGCCGAGGCTCATCAGGTGTCCATCCTAATACGTAAAGAAGCCTGTAATCTGTACGGAGTACAGAGACTACATAGAATCACCGCCATCGCTGGCTGGGTGGTGAGCATGCCCAGTGCCTGCCCTTGGCGATCCCCGCCCTGTTCCATTCCTCTTCCACGCAGCGCGCAGACAGACACCTGGGCCAGTCCTGACACGCATACCTTGGATTTCTTGTATTGGATACCTCGCCTACCTTGCTCGTGTACGTACTGCAATACCGCACGTTCCGCAACTACTGCTACCGTTGTTCTTAGGCAGGTCATCCAGGGTCGCCGGCTATCATGCTTGTTGCATCCATTGCCAAGCGCGTTTTAACGGTAGCATTCGTTAGGCGGCGGCCCGCTCGCTAGGTACCCAAGTGCTGTATAATCCTTGTGTGTTTTTTCATCACCAGCACCATCAGGATCGCCTTGAAAGGACATTCAGATACACATACATACCTAGACAGGTAGGTAAGAGTCTTGTTGGAGTCCCTTTTGTAGGTGGCGTTCCGGTATGTTCATGTACATGAACATAGAGTGATTTTCTCCCCATGCTGATCTGCGTAACCTGTCATACCTACCTAAGGTACGGTTGGCGGTACCTTATGCACAGTACACCCATGTGCGTACAGTAAGGTACAGGACCAATGTACTTGATACTGCATCCGTCATATGGCACCCTGTTTCTGCCGTTTCTGCCTTGTCCGGCTCAAGGCGCCAACGCGCGCTTGTCCACGTTGGCCTTGGCTTCGTACCCTTGTTCATGCCATACCAGCCTCGATCTATCGTGTCTATCAACAGTACTCTGTACCTTGCTTTGCTTTGCTTTGTCTGCCTCGCCTCTTCGACGCGCAAATCTCACTCGATCAAGCAGCCAGCCAGCCAGCCAGCCAGCCAGCCAGCAGGCAGTCAATCAATCGATAGCACTGCAAGCATCGTCAACCATCGCCATGGGCCGTCGCCGTCAGGCTCCCTCCGGCTCCCAGTCCAATACCAACTCAAAGTCCGCCTCCACTTCAAGCTCTAGCTCCAGCTCCGGCTCCAGCTCCATCTCTCGGCAGCAGAAGCAGACACAGATACAGACGCAGACACAGTCATACCAAGCAAGGGCCCTTGTCGATGATGACCCTCAGCTAAGCCAGCTGCCCCATCCACACAAGGCTGTCGCCGTCGCTCTCCAGACCCTAGCTCCAGCATCCACTCCATCCCACTCCCGTTCCCATTCCCACTCCCACTCCAACTCCCACTCCTCTGCCGCTGGCGCTGTCGCTGCCGCTGCTGGCGCTGTCTCACCTGCTTGGGATCCCTCCCCGCCTGACCCAAGCCTGCCCTCTACCTCTAGTCATAGTCATAGTCAAAGCCAGGGCCATGTGTTGCCGTCTTCTCATCTTCCACCTGCCGTCTATGCAGAGTCTTCGTCTTCGCTGACCACTCATCGTGCGCCTGCCGACTCTGCATTGATTCCTTCATCCACCTCCCCTCTTCCTCCTCCTCCTCCTCCTCCATCCAGTCTCTCCCTTGTTTCCGAGCTGCCACAGCATGCACTGGCCCCTTCCGACACTACCAACATCGAAGGCGGCATACACGACCTCCAAGGCGAAAGCGAACACGCCCACGACAACAACGAGCACCAGCGCGGTCGTCCCTTGGCCGATATCGTCGCCACGCCTGTTGATCAGGCCCTAGATGCCGACATCTCCTGTCCCTCTTCCCCTCGCGAGGTCGCCACGGACATGGCTTCCAAGAAAACTCCCATATTGCGCTCTGCCGCCTCTCGCCCCGACTCGGCCCCATACGGCTCCGTCTCTCTAACACCCAGCCGTAACAACTCCCCCGCCGGGAGCGAGCGTGTTAACCCAAATTCCACCCAGCTCCGCCACGTCTCCGAAACGATGCACAGCGACGACTCTCGCCGCTCTACTCTAGGCAAGAAATCTTCCATACGACTCTCTGAGGACGCCGAGGGCGCTGTTCTCGCGTCCGGCCTCGAAGGTCGGTTTGCCATACCCGAATCTGCCCATCCCACTGGTGTGCTGGAAGGTAGCATCAAGGACGATGTGTCTGAAGAAGACGGACCTCTTCTTGATGACGAATCAACAGATGCCTCAGACGAAGAGGTCGAGGAGAACTCTCCCCATGAGGCAGTCCGTGCCTCTGTTCCTCCCACCGACGACACCTCTCTCTCCATCAATACTCCGCGAATGTGGTGTCTTTCCGTCCTCTTCTCCATCCTCGGTTCTTCAACCAACTTGTTCTTTTCTTTGAGATACCCCAGCGTCGCCATCACCCCTGTCATTGCTCTGTTGCTTGTTCACCCACTTGGCCACTTGTGGGATTTTCTCCTGAAGCGCGCCTACGACCCCGATGAGTCGTTTGTCGATGGCATCCGCACACCCTCTATTTCCGAAGATTCGCAGATCCCCCATCGTCCTACGAAATCTACTTCCTTTCGAAGATGGCTTGCCCAAGGGCGATGGAACGAAAAGGAGCATACTTGTGTCTACGTCAGTAGCAACGTCGCCTTTGGCTTCGCTTTTGCTACCGATGTCATTGTCGAACAGACCCAGTTTTACAATCAGGAGGCTCCCATTGTGTACCAGCTTCTTCTCACAATCTCCACCCAGATTCTGGGCTATGGTTTTGCTGGACTAACTCGGCGCTTCCTGGTCCGGCCCAGTGGGATGATCTGGCCCGGCACTCTCATGTCTGCCGCCATGTTTTCGACCTTGCACAAGCAAGAGAACAAGCCCGCCGGCGGCTGGACCATCAGCCGGTGGAAATTCTTCTACATTGTTTGGAGTGTCGCCTTTGTCTTCTATTTCCTGCCAGGTTTGCTTATGCCCGCCCTCTCCTATTTCAATGTCATCACTTGGTTCGCGCCCAAGAATGTCGTTCTGGCCAACTTATTCGGAGTGTCTTCTGGGCTTGGTCTCTTTCCGCTTACATTTGACTGGGCACAAGTAACCTACGTGGGATCTCCATTACTTGTCCCTTTCTGGGCATCCATGAATGTCATCGGAGGTCTTGCCGTGGTCATGTGGATTATCGCCCCTATACTCTACTACACCAATGTGCTCTTCGCCTCATACATGCCAATTCTGTCGGCCGCCGTATTCGACAACACTGGCAAAGTCTACAATGTTAGCCGGATCCTCACTCCCGAGTTTCTTTTCGATAGGGAGGCATACCAAAACTACAGCCGTGTCTTTCTTCCCATCACGTATGTGTTGAGCTACGGTATGCAGTTCGCCGGTCTTGCTGCGCTGCTGACCCATACGGCATGTTGGCATGGCCAGGATATTTGGAGGACGTGGAAAAGAGCTTTGGCCGAAGCCCGCGAGGATGGCAAGCCCAAGTACCAATCAGTTTCCGACACATCTGGGGCTTCCCCGACAGAAGAGTCCACAGACGATCACCGCCTGCGCATGTCTGGCTCAGTCTCCAACTTTGATAATCTGCTCAGTCGTGAAGACATCCACGGCCGTCTCATGAAGCGATACGATGACGCCCCGATGAGCTGGTATCTACTGACATTCCTGTCCATGACGGCCATTGGCATATTTGTGGTTGAATAGTGCGTTCACAATTACCCCCCCTGGCCATTTGCTCTACTGACATGGTATAGCTACCCCGTTCACTTGCCTTGGTACGGCCTCCTTCTCGCTCTCGGTATTGGTGCCATCTTCTTCATTCCCAACGGCATCATCATGGCGGTTACGAATCAGCACAGCAGTATCTACATCATTTGCCAGTTGATCTGCGGCGTTGTTTTTCCCGGCCGCCCTATTGCCAACATGGTCTTTGTCACCTACGGCTACATCTCGTCAGCTCAGGGTATCAAGTTTGCTTCAGACCTAAAGCTAGGGCATTACATGAAGATCCCGCCACGGATTCTCTTCTCTGTTCAGATAGTAGCGACTCTTGTTTCCTCTATCACCCAGATTGGTGTCCTCAACTGGATGTTTGAGAATATCAAGGGTATCTGCACCTCTGAGGCCATCAACGGCTTTACCTGCCCTATTGCTCGTGTCCACTTTAACGGATCTATCCTCTGGGGTGTGGTTGGCCCTCACGAGTTCTTCGGACCCAAAGCCATCTACAGCGCCCTTGTCTGGTTCTTTCCCCTAGGCGCCCTCCTCCCCATCCCCCTTTGGCTCTATAGCCGTCGCAACCGCCAGAGCATCATACGCAAGGTTAATCTCCCTGTCGTGTTCGGCGCCATGTCTTGGATTCCTCCAGCCACCGGCCTCAACTTCTCCGTCTGGGTTCTTGTCTGCTTCATCTTCAACTACCTCATCAAGAACCGGCATAACGCCTGGTGGAGCAAGTACACGATGACTCTCAGCGCGGCTCTGGACTCTGGCCTCGCCTTTGGCATCGTCGTTGTGTTTTTTGGCTTCATCTATCCAGGCTGGATGGATGGCTTCAGCTGGTGGGGCACTGAAGTCTACAAGCAGGGCTGTGACTGGCAGGCTTGCGCCTTCAACAACGTCAAAGAAGGCGAGCGTTTTGGCCCGGATACTTGGTAAAGCTTTGTGTTCTTCCTTGTTTTTGTCTAATTGGGTTGCATATCTTGCATTGGAGTGCGTTATAGACAGGCAACAAATTTCTTTTTTTTATTCATGATTTTGGCCATATTCAATGGTTTTTGGTTGGAGAGGCATAGATTTTGCATAGGCACCTAAATAGGTAATCGCCAGCGCGCATACAATATCATATGAAGAGAAGACGCTTCTGTTTAAGGCTCGACTTGGCCATTGTGTCGATCGGCTCCATCAAAGGTACGAGATTGCATTTCAATTGGTGTCGTCTATCATGCATGTTCTCTTCTCTTTGTCCTCGGCAAAAACAGCAGATTACTATACACTGTACCGACGCCGAGCCCGTAACCCGCCTGTCCAAGGCCCAAGTCTCCCATTGCTCCTGTTAATCTATTTCTCTTCCCGCCATTCGGGGTTCTGTAGAGATTTATTTGTCAGTTCATCTTCTTTGTCGAGGGAATTTCAGGCACTATGGGGCCAATCGTACCTTGCGTAGAATTACCAAGCCCTCCAGGGTGCTGTTGAGGCTGATGTACTCCTCGTCCTCTAGCTCTGCACGCTCTCCATGGGCGAGAATGACGGGGGTGCTCTGGGTCTGCCAGCCGGTGATGGTCTTCGGCCGGCCTGCCTGGCCAACAACGTCGACGGCTTGGCCGACGCGGACGTTGACCTTGAGAGGCTTGAGCTTCTCGTCAAGAGTCACGAGGAAGCGGGGGTGCATGGCGGTGACAAGGAAGTAGAGGAGATAGTGGTGGGTGGAGGTGATGAAGTCCTTGGGCTCAATCATGGCAACCAGCGTAGCCAACAGACCGGCGGCGGAGACACGCGACAGGACTTGGCGATCGGTGTGGAACGGGCTGATGGAGAGGGTGCCCTTGCCCATGTGCAAAAGACCCTGAGCGATGCGCACCATGAATAACGCATCCTGGTCCCTGTGGTAGTAGCTGGCCAGTTGTCGCAGCAGCTGGGCAAGGCGAGCGTTGTTGGTGCCGGCACCCAGCAGACCCATGGCGAAAATGGCATTGATGGCAACCTCGGGGTCAGTGTCGTGACTGTACCTCGAGAGTGTATCATAGACCTTCATTTGTGGGTTGCTGGGGCTGATCAGACCCATGGCCAGGGGTACGGCCTTGCGGATGTTGGCCTCGCCGTAGTGCATCAGGTGGCCAAACTGTCGCAGAACCATTTCCTGACCCACATCCTCACCCATGGCTACCAAAGCAATGCCAATCACGGCATATGCCTGGAGCAACTCGTCGCCCTTCTTCTCGTCCGTTTCATCCTTGTGCTCATTGCAGATATGTAGGAGCTCCTGGATCTTCAGCACAGCTCCAGTACCAGCCCAGGCGCAGATCTCAGCCAGAACGGCCGTGGCCTTGGCCATAGGGTGATCAATGGCTTTGAGCGTCTCCAGAATAACATCGACCTCCTCCTGGCGGCCAAAGAAGAGTAGACCCAGACCTAGGGCAAGGAAGCGAGTCCACTTGTCAGTCAACTGACTCTTTCGGTCCTCGTCCATCAGCATGTTGACGATTGCCTCGCTCACTTCAGGGTGAGATGAGCCGACAAAAATCAGGCCGCAAGACAAGGCAGCCATGGCTGAAATCTGCATGTCTTGGTTGTCAGTGATCATGGGCAGCAGGAACTCGAGTAGGTCCTCCTTGTTAGAGCCAGCGTAAGACAGGCCTAGACCCATGATGCACGCCGTGCGGACCTGGGGGTTGGGGTGGTTGAGCTTGTCTTGGTCAGCCAGCAGGGCGAGCGCAGGGTCCGAGTCGAGACGAACGCCAGAGTTCATGATGCCGATGGCAAGCATGGCTCCGGCAGAAATCTCATTCTCGCTTGCGTAGGTGTATCGGTCAATCTTGTCGAGACCGTTCTCGATGTCCCACAGGAGCAGAGTGCCCATTGATGCAACGGTTGACATCATGCCGTCCGCCTTGGTCTTCCACACCCATGCCTCTTTTTCGCCATCCACCAGCATCATCTTGTCATTGCCAAAACCAGCGTTGACAAACGCATTCACAAAGCCTGCGGCGAGGTTATGTCGGGCAGAGTCCAGGTTGGTCATTCCAGCGACACGGCTGCTTTCGAGATGGCTCTTGTAAATGTCCTCGGTCGTCTTCGGCTCGAGGATGTTGAGCTCCTTACCCAGAGATCGAAAGTGTTCCGACAACTTAAGATTGGAAAGACACTCCGAAATCTCCATGTCGTCCTCGGAATCCGCGGTGTATGGCAGGGCTATTCTCTGGCGCGCGATGAGGAAGGCCATTTGCTTCTTGAGAGCAGGGTCCTCAGTCTTTTCAAAATCTGCTTGGATCAAGTCGATGTCGTGGAGTCGGATGGCAAGGACCATGGCCTGAGTGAATTGCTTGTATTCCATGTAGATGTTGTGCGCGGTCTTGAGGAAGGTCTCGTTATCGGGGTAGGTCAGCAAGTTGACCATGCTCACCATGTAGAGGCACACTCTAGCATAGGTGTTCTCGTCCACGAACTTGGGGATATCTTCAATGATCTCCAATTCGCTCATGAGATCCACAGCGTCGGCCTCGGCGTTGCTCTTAAGGAAGAGGGGGATCAGGATCGTAGCCAGGTCCACCAAGTCTTTTGTCGGCTCATCGGTCGTGATCCGTCTGCCATACACTTCGCCAATCTCTAGAGCCAGATGTCGGGTGTATTCATGTCCCCATGAGCTAATGTCAGAGGAAGGAGCTAGAAGCCGATACTTGAGGGTGTCTTGTCGATCCTCGTCGGAAAACGTCATGCCAATGACTGAAAGGACATCCGCCAAAGACGTCTTGTCCTCACCATCTGGCCAATCCTCGTACAGCTTGGTCAACGTCTCGTAATGCGGTCGCAAGAACTTGAGCGGCTTCGGCACTGCAGTCATCGATGACGTCGAGGTCTTTATGGACGTCTTCATAGCTTCGAGCGCGGGTTTGTAGAGGGACGAGTTGGATTCCTAAACATGGTCAGCAGCGCTCAACACCCGAGGTTAGCTCCTTAACCCGTCAGACTTACCGTCAAGCGCTCAACCATCATGTCCAGTTCGCTCTTGAGCTGCTGATCCTCCTCGTTGAGCTCCTCCTCGGCAGCTGGGATACCTGATTAGTATTGTTGAATGATTAGGAGGATTGACAGCCTCACTCTCAACCTTGCCGTCATCCTTCTTCCCATTCGGCACGTTCTTGTCCTTTGCTTCATCAACGGCCTTGCCCTTGCCCTTGTCGGCCGCCTTGGGCAGTTCGCTATCCATTGCCATGTTGACGACGGCTTTGGCGCCTACTGCAGCTCCAAACCAGGGTAGATGAAGAGGAGGGGTCGAGCGCTGTCAAGAAAATTGCGCCGTGGCAATATAATGCTAAGGTCTCAAGGGTGTTCTTGCGATGGGGTCGGAGGTGTTCGTCGTCAGTGGATGGAAGATGATGGAGCCGCTTGGTAAAGGTAAAGCTCAAGATGCTGAGCTGGACTAGTGCTTGCCTGCTAAGCTATGGGTTACGTGAGGCGGCTGCCGCCTGCAAAACCGGGTCCTCCCCAGCCTTGCTATCACGTGCTCCGGCACGTTAGTTATGCCGTCACGTTTTTCCGACATCATACCGGAGATCGGTGATAAGATCTTATCAGCAAAATTTCTTGGAATAACCCCACCATCCAGCGGCATACAACAGTCTCTCAGTACAGGCGACCCCACGTCCCTTGACATCTCCCAACGATCTTTACGTCTGATCAAGAGTTACAAGCCTCAAACTTCTCGGAAAGCTCCCAATCATGAAGCTGGACACACGGGCCATGCGCCACCTCGCTGCTGAGGACTGGCGAGTCCTGACAGCAGTACGCTCACTCCACTATTGCCCCTCCGATTCCTTAATAGTCCTAACAAAGAGTAGGTCGAACTGGGCAGTAAAAATCATGAAATTGTCCCAACTGCTCTGATCGAGAGAATGTCTCGCCTTCGTGGCGGAGTCAACGGTGTTCAAAGAAGCATATCGGCCCTCGCTAAAGTAGGCCTCATCGCTCGTGTCAAAGAAGCCAAGTACGACGGCTACCGTCTAACGTACGGTGGCCTCGATTATCTCGCCCTTCATACGCACGCCCAAAAGAAAAGTGTCTACAGTGTGGGAACCCGTATCGGTGTCGGAAAGGAGAGTGACATTATCATTGTCGCAGACGACAAGGGCACCCAGCTGGTGCTGAAGGTCCATCGCCTGGGTCGGATATCCTTCCGTACCGTCAAATCCAACCGCGACTATCTCAAAAACCGCCAGTCCGGATCCTGGATGTATCTCTCTCGATTGGCTGCCATGAAAGAGTTCGCCTTCATGAAGGCGCTCCGCGAGGAGGGGTTTCCCGTGCCCGAGCCCTTGGCGCAATCACGACACACTATTGTGATGGAGCTGATAGATGCCTTTCCCCTCCGTCAAATATCCGAAGTGCCCGACCCTGCCTCACTCTATGCCGATCTGATTGGCCTTATCCTTCGACTAGCAAAGCACGGGCTGATCCACGGAGATTTCAATGAGTTCAACATCTTGGTCAAAGAACACAGATCCAAGTCAGAAGACGGACAAGAAACTGTCACTCTCGAGCCTGTCATCATTGATTTCCCACAAATGGTCTCGATGGACCACGAGAACGCCGAGATGTATTTCGATCGAGATGTCAACTGTATCAAGCGATTTTTCAACCGTCGCTTCCATTTCGTCACGTCGGAGGCTGGACCACACTTCAAGAATGCCAAGAAAACAGTCGGAAGGAATGGCGCCACGAGACTTGACGCTACAGTGGTGGCATCTGGATTCACCAAGAAGATGTTGAAGGATTTGGAGGCAGCAATCAGAGAGCAGGAAGCCAAGAAAGAAGCGGGCGGAGAAGGCCAAGGCGAGGATGATGATAGCGATGATGACGGCGAGGAAGACGAGGAAGACGAGGACGCCGAGGACGCCGAGGACGCCGAGGACGCCGACGAGGAAGAAGTGGGAGGGGGGCTCCTGAGCGAAGACGCAAAGACTGCAGAAGAGCTGGCTGCAGAAGACACAATTGGCGAAGGCATGTCCAAGTTGGTAGTTTGATTCAAGCGCTTCATGATACCCAAAACAGAACAGAACATCAAGCCAACGTAGTTCGTGGCTGCATCAGCATCTAGATCCCCGACACATTATGCATCTTATGACTGTACGGTGTTTTTGATCCCTCGATATTAAGATGTGGCAAGCCCAAAACGATCAATTCTCTACCTCGTGGTCATACCTTTCTACCGCCATAGTTCTGCATTCCCTGACACAACTACCACCCTGAAACCTAGCGTACAAGGAGAAACTTGGTATGAAATAGGCCATCGACAACCTGTCCTCATGTCTATACTATCATAAACATTAAGATGCTCTGCGATGGTAATGGGGAACGGCGAGGATATGACGAAGAAAAGGAAATCAAGAACCACATTGATGTAATATTATAAGTACACAGCCTCAAAGCAACCCTGGAAAGCGATAACTGAATGTTACCAGGAGACGCCGTCATTAGAATAAGCTAAGGCGGAAGAGAAGGTATGTGAGTAGCAAGTCGACAGATATATGGACCTCATGGCTACTTGGTCTCTTCCGCAAGATCCTTCTTGATGGACGGAGACGACTCGAGGGAAGCGCTGACGACGACCGTATCCGCATGAATGGTGACGCTTTCGTCACACTCGGAAGAGGTGGGCGTGGTAATCGCTGCTTCCGAGCTCGAACTCGTAGCCGTCCTGATCAAGATTAGAGAAAACTTCACTAGCAACTGACCAAACCACCGTACTGAAAGTGTCCCGCTTGGGAGTCTGAAGGTCTAGCAACATTGCCTCCGTCAGGGGAGGCAACGGGGTGGCTGTTTGGGGTTAACGATATGTACTCGCTGCACCTCAAGGCTGGGAGAACTTACACTCGGACCGGGGGGGCACGCCTCCACTGAGACTGTTGAGAGTAAAGAGTAGGGCTCATGCCTACCAGAGGAGTTCCATAGGCACCAATGTTGTACTCGTTTGTACGGAACTGACGACGTTCAGCCGTGACACGCTTCAACTCCTTCTGAGCAGGGGTGTCGGCGTATCGAATGTTCATAGGAAGGCCTTCTTGGCCAATCCCGACGCCATTGAACTTGCGAATAGCCTCATCGCATACCTCGCGCGACTCGAACCTTCAGAGCCATGTTAGCAGATACCAATCTCATGATCAAGGATGCCATACCGAGCGAACCCGACTCCTCTGCTGTTTCCCATACTGTCACGCAATATCTTGCTAGACAAGATTGTATAGCCCAAGAAAATGGTGCCAAGCTCCTACACCGAGTCAGCCATCGCTTTACAATGCAACGCAAGTACGCGACTCTCGTGTCATCACTTACCACCTCCGTCAAGGTCTTGGGCAAGTTGGAGATGTATAGATTAGTGGACCCTTCGTCGCCCTCTGCC
Organism: Pseudonectria foliicola; assembly: GCA_003693505.1. NCBI lineage: Eukaryota > Fungi > Ascomycota > Sordariomycetes > Hypocreales > Nectriaceae > Pseudonectria > Pseudonectria foliicola. Next base: position 35,831 of record QUZD01000007.1, on the reverse strand, counting down.
TTGAGACGAGAGTTGAATGATTCCTAAGACAACAGTCATGAGCTTTTGAGTCTTCGTCTTTCTCTTGGGTAGCCTCGAGGCTTTATCTTACCCGAGCGAAGCCGACTTCGTACCCAAGGCGATGGAAACCGCGAATACACATCTCCGAGTCTGCAACATCATAGAACTTGGCAAACCCAAAGCTGCATCTGTTGTCAGCGACATGTACACTTGATTGCCTCTGAACTCACTCACCCCTTGCAAGCGCCCGTCGCTGTGTCAATGATCGCCTTGGAAGTCTCAACAGGACCAAAGCGGGAGGTGAAATGGTACAGAAGATCATCATCAGTAGTCGGATGAAGACCGCGAATGTATACATTGCGATTGCCAGAGATCCTGTTCTCCAGACTCTGCTCAAGACTCTTCATTTGGCCTGGAGGAGTGAAAACAGCCGGAACAGCCTTTGGGACAGGAGGGTCTTTTTTGAGAATTTCGTCCAAAGAACGATCAGATAAGGCAGGAAGAGATGGCTTTACTGGCCCCTCATGGAGATTTACCAGTCCAAGTTGCTGGGGAGAAGGAGTTGTGTAGGTTGATCGGTCCAAGCTTGCAACCCGAGGGCCACTCTCGCGGTGAGTCGGCCCTGCATAGAATGGAGTAGCAGGCGTCGACTCTGTAGTTGAGTACGAGCCGCGGCGGTTCTCCAAAGCGGGAACATCAGAGTGCCCGCGGTCAATGCGAGTCTGCGAAGTGCCGACACGCCCCGGAGTAAACGGCATGAGCGGAAGTGGAAGTCCAACATATGGGTTGCCATATGCACCGTTGAGGGAGAAGGCATTGTATCCATTGTCGTTAGCGTGACCAAGTCCCATTGGTTGAGAAGTGTGCATAGGGGCGAAGACGAAGTTGCCGTCAGAGCCAACCATGTATGAGTGTGCCATTTGAATGGGGGCATGAGCGTTGCCCATGTTCAAGCCTCCAAGTGTCATACCCTGAAACTGGCTCATGAGTCCGCTGGGATCAGCTGATCCTGGGATGGCAAGGTGAGAGTGAGAAGACCTTCCAGGCTGAGCAGACATGTAAGAAGCGGCAATTGCGTTATTGTCCATGTTATGTGTTGGGTGTGGGCTGCTTGTAACACTTCGGTTTGTCTGTACCAGAATATGATTCAAGGTTAGCTCAATTTGCGTTACAGATTGTTGAGCTCAGTCAAGGCACCCAAAACATGAGAGAGTCCTCCATGATGACACGGCATTGAAGCATAAGGTTGGAGCAGGGAGACGCCAAAGGTAGGTCTACAGCAAGCGGACCTTTGAGTGTGTGTATGAATGCAAGAATTTTTGGTACCTACTTCAGAAGCAACAGATGAGCCTCGGTGGAGGGAACTGAAATGGCGATGGTCAGGTTTGTCGAGATCTATTCTGAAGATGTTAGCCAGCCCCCTGGAGGGAGTTGTTCGGAAATTTTCGAGTGAAGCTGTGTCCTGGTGTAGGAAGACGGTGTATCGAGAAGACAAGAACAAGGTACAAGCTCATAGTGCTGGTTATGGTATGGCCGTGAAAGAGGTAGCCTGGTCGGTTTCGGCTGGATCGCTCACAAGCCCGGGCATTGTGCACAAGGGCCCGGCTGTGCTAAGGGGGGACTTACCCTTGACCAAGAGCGAACTTGGATACCTGATGTGGACAAATCGGTTCTGTGGTGCTGGCAAGGGCAGATGTTGGTACCAAGAGTCTGAGATGAAGCGAGAGTAAGTAAGATAGAGCAAGCTATCGAGCAAGATGGGGTACAAAAGAGATTGGCCGAAGTAGGCTGGTAGACTTGGTGGGACCAGTGATGGGCTGTGGAGATGAGGTGAAGAGAAGAGGGAGAGGAGAGAAGAGAATCTGGAGAAGAGGAAGAAGTACAAGAAGACGAAGGTGGAGGGGGGGAAAGGCTTACTTGGACCTGCCTAAGCAGGAATCTCCCCTGGGAAGGTGGTCCTTGAAAGTGGATGGGAGCCAGGGACGAAGGCAGGAGCAATATTGCTACCGGAAGCAGGACGAACTATCTCTCTCAAGATCAAAAGCAAGCTTGAAGTGTGAGATAGCAAGAAGGAGAGAAGGTGAGAAGGAAGAGTCCACAGCAGGAGGACGCCAACTGAATTAACCGCCTGCTTTTTGGTGGAGGGATGTCTGCCAGGTGACTCTGGTGAACTGGCAGCTGGCAACGGCTGCAGCAGTTTGTTCGGCCGAGCAGGCCAAAAGTGATGATGCTGCTCACCCACAGAACTTCCGTTTGTTGAGACCAGGGTCTCTTTGGATAGGTACCAGAGACGAACTGGCCAGCAGTGCTCCTTCTTGGCAGCTCGAGGCGGCACTGTCGGTACAAGTAAGACACGGGCAGCGACGGATCCTCTTTCGTTCGATGGCGATGGCAAAAATGATGTCAGGCAGGCGAGTCGGTAGGGCAGTTACGCAAGCTCGCAACAAGCAGCTCGACGTCAGTCAGCATATGAGATTTGAACAAGGGTGGCAGTGACAACCAATATTAACGTTGTTCAGATCAGAGGTTGATACCCCAAACCGATGAACGATGAGTGAGGATGATGCCAAAAAAAAATTCCGTGCCTCAGGAAGGCTCGTATTAAACCGAAATTGCTATGCTTGTCGATGTGAAATGGAAGCAATGGCTCTTCAATCCAGGAAGAGGGCTCGAGATCACCAAATAGAACAGCGCCGATGCAGTCAAAAGTCCGCGCGGTTTCGCGGGTTCGACGTCGATGTTGAGTTGCCAGAGTTGTGTCAGTTCGGTCCTAGGGTCAATTGATTACATATATTTCCCGGGGATGAAGAGTATTTTCTGTTCCCGTTCCTCCTTGTGGGCTGATGTCGTCGCTTTTCGGCAATGCAACACTCTAAAAGGATTCAGGCGGGTATCCGAAGGACAAGAGAACAACCAAACGACAAAATACTCAGAGTTGCCGTATGACCGGCTGATAATGATATTGGATAATGGATGGCAGGATCAGGGGCTTGAAAACCAGGCGACTACTGCAGAGACAGCTTCAGCTCAGCTTGAAGGGAGCGTTCGACTCTTATCTAGACGCGCCGGACCTGCAAGTAGACCGACTTCCTCATCACCTCCTGCAGGCAGCATGCCACCAAACGCCAAAACGCCAGAGACTACGAATCCTGTAGGGGAAGGCCGATCGGAATACCCTTACTGTCAGGGTCGGCCTCTGCAAGCGCCTGGACCGGTTCTTTTTCCGCTTGGTCAGACATTGAGAGACACATGTATTATATACCATGTCTTGAGCTCACCATCCCGATTCATCGCCCCCGGCTTACCCGTTGGTCGGTGAGCTCCCGCGACGCCAATGGTATGGTAATGTGTCAGTCTCTCGTTATTGCGATAACCCAGTCGGTGTCCTGGAGTGCCCGGCAGGCTTCATACGCCCTTTGTTCACCTACCTAGGTAAACAGGCAGCAGGCCGCCCCTATTTGGCCTGCGTCGAGGGAAATTTGTAGCCGAAGCGCTACTTCCGGTACCATTGACCATTTTGCGCGCATGTTTTCATGCGGCCAAGACAACCTGAATTGCTTTTGTTGTTGCCTTGGACTGAGACCGTTGTTGTGCTCTTACCCTACTAAGTAGAAGTTAGTACCCTAGAACGATGGCCTCATGCGGAGGCGCGTCATAGTGGAAGAATAGCCTACTGGAAGCATGGCACTCCAAGTATCATGATGCATCAAAACGGAGCCTTCGAGTACCTAATAAGGACTCACAGGCAGAAGTATAACCGACCGCAGTGGGCAGTCTACCGTACCATCGTCTTTGACTCTGCAGCTACTTGTGCGTCGGCATCACGGGCGTCAGTCGTCTCAAACCTCAATCCCTACACGCTTTACCTGAATACTTGCTCAGCAGACATTTCCACCAGCCAGTACAGCATGGGTTAGGGACGACGAATGCGAACCGTTGACAACCCCGTGGGAAATCACGAGGCGTACGTGCGCGCGGCAAGCGTTCGAGGGCTGTAGGAAAAAGCAACATGCCCCTACCCCATACTATGCACAGCACGGACGGATCACGCCAGTGAGAACGAAATAGGCTGGATGCCAACTTCATTCAGGATACGGAGTACTGTGCTCGTACTCCACTTCAAAACAAGGGACATCTCGCCCCTGGAGAGCAACTCTTGCGTCGCCCGCATACATAGGTGTCGGTCGTGATACTTGGGCGCCATAGACGGCTCCCGAGTGGACCACTCCAAAATAATTGGCGCGGGATCTGGGATCTGGTGGTGCCCCCTTTCTCCGTCGATGCGGCTTGATGCGCTTTTGGTTCTATCGGGATACGGATACCTCGTGATGACACTTATTGGTCTCGTATGTGTGCTGGGGTTTGGGTACAGATTACCCGACAGCGAAATAGGGTTATCAACCGTCGCATAGCCAGGTGGTCCTTAAATTGGCAGTACCGGTTGTGAAACGGACAGCCCATATCGCTCTAAGCCATGCTTTCAGGTAGGATTTGGGGCTTGTTTCCCAACGCTACGAGGGAGGGAACCGGCAGCCAAAAAGCTGTGATTGATGGCTCAACGCGGCAGGGTTCTGACCCTGACTCTTGAGGGTTCACATGGTAACTCTGTTGCTACAGTCATCCGATTGTGCTCAGACTTGCAATAAATTACATTGAAATAAAGAACAAGCGATCCTCTCTCTAGCTCCATACCTATCCAGAATGCAATTGTACAACCAAAGATATAGACTGCCCACCAAGCCTGACTATCCCGCAATACATCCTCGCTGACTATGCCGAACCGCTATCTTTTTAAGTGTCCTTGTTTTCCAAGTCTCTAATGGATCATGTACGGTCGTTGTCGGTCGTCACCATCGTCCATTCTTGGTCTGTCAATCGTCACGATCACCTAGCGACCAAAAAGCTGATGGTAAGGCACGGCATGCATTATCTGCACTGACAAGCGCATTATGTGCTCCGCACGTTCTACCGCCTCTTTATGACCAGACATCCTCCTATCCGAAAATCAGTGATATACTTCTTATTTCTGGCGGGCAAGAACCCGCCAAGCGCGGACCATGCGCGGGGAATAACGTACCTGGTACTGGTTCGCAGATCTCATGCTCTTCACGATCTCCTCAGCCTTGGCTTCTGACACACCACGGCCCTCAGCAATAATCTGCGCAAGGACAGTGTTGACTTCACGGGCCATGTTGGCAGCGTCACCACAAACGTAGAAGTAGGCTTTTTGGCTGAGAAGCTCGCTAACCTCCTTGGATTTCTCCTTGAGACGATGCTGGACGTAAACCTTCTTCGAAGACTCTCGGGAAAAGGCAGTGACAAGCTCAAACTTGTCACCAAGGGCTTCCTTGTATTCCTGCGCACGATTAGCTACAGTCCTCTACGCAGAAAAAGTTAAAACTTACCGCCCACTCGGACTCGTACATAAAGTCCTCAGTTGGCTTGCGACATCCAAAGAACAAGATGGTGCGTCCGACATTGGCGCCGTCTCTGGCCTGCTTGGCGCGTTCTTGGACAAAGCCACGGAAAGGGGCAACACCGGTTCCAGGACCGACCATGATGACAGGCTTGCTGGGATCGGATGGGAGCTTAAAATTGGAGTGGCGGATGTGAACAGGAACGTGGACACCATCGTACTTGTTGCGAGGGCCAGTAAGTGCGTAAGTCTGACCAAATGGTTCGGGGTTGGGGTCGCCATTCTGCTTCTGCTTCAGGGCCAGGAGATAGTTGGTGGCGACACCTCGGAATGGATCATCGCGTCCGGGAATCATCTGGTTCTCGACAACGGCGGTGATGGATATCTTAGTAGGCTGCACAAGCGAGGACGAGGAGATGGAGTAATAACGGGGCTGGAGCTTGTTCAAACCCTCGATGAACGCAGAGAAGGGGATATTGGTCCACTTCTCGCCCTTGCCAACGAAGGCCAAGAGTCGTGCAATGTTATAGAAATGAGGGCCGGTCTTCTCGTGGAAATAATCCTTGTCACTTCCAAGTCGAGTCATCTCGGCCTTGACCTCGTCGTTGGGCGAGAACGCTGCAAGGGTAGAAACAAACTGTCGAGAAACGGGGGCACAAATCTCCAAGTGGTAGCGAACAATGGCCTCGTAGGTGGTAGGCGCCGGGAAGGGCACCTTGGCCGTAGGCTCCAGGGCTTTGACACCGATAACGTTGTGCCTCTTGTCTGACAGCCCAATGATGTCCAGGAATAGATCAACCTCCTTGCCAGGGTTGGTGGGCCAGACGGCAATGTGATCGCCGGTTTCATAAGAGAGAGAAGAGCCGCTGATGTCGACTTCCATGTGAAGGCAGTTTCTGTCTTTGGCAGAGAAAAGTTCCTGTGACTCAGCAATGGGGGCGATGTAGGGGTTGTGGGCATTGAAGGGACCCTTGGCGGTGCCCTGGAGATGCAGCTTGTTGGGTTCGCCCAAGTAGACGTCAGAAGATTCGGGGTTCAGGTCGTCGCGTTCAGTGATGGAGAAGGTTGGCTCGTAGACTGCCTCACGCTCTTCGAGGCCAAGCTTCTGGGCCAGCGCAGTCCACATGGGTTCCTTCCAAGCGAGGAAATCCTCTTCCATGGTACCAGCACCATCGTCACCCTCACCAGCTTCGCCAATGCGGTGTGCGCCAAGCTTCTGGAAGGCCTTGTCAACGTTCTTGACAATGATGTTGTAGTGCTCATATGTGTTGTTGCCGAGACCAAAAGCGACGTAGTTGAGATTCTCCAGGCTGCTGCCCTCGGTAAAGGCAGGCTCCTCGCCGGTGACAAACTCGTAGAACTCAACAGCGTTATCGGTGGGCTCACCCTCGCCGTAGCTGGCGAGGACGAAGATGGCGACCTTGTCGTTGGGAAGGGTGTCGAGGTGCTCGTGATCATAATCCTCCAGGTCGGCGACCATGGTCTCTAGGCCAAAGCGACTCTTGCCCTCCTTGGCGAGACGGGAGGCGTAGTCCTCGGCAGTTCCGGTCTGGGAGCCGTAGAAGATGACACAGTTCTTGCCAGACTCCTCCATCTTTTCGACAAAGTTGCGAGTCTTGGCCGGCTTTGCCGCGCCATTGGCGGTGGCTGAGGAGCTGGCATATGGATCTTTGGTCACTCCCCAGACAGTGCCTTTTGTAAAGTAGGCGAGGGTGCCGAGGAGGATGACGCTGAGGACGATGACGTCCAGAGTGTCGAGTTCGGCCATGGCGGCGACTGCGATGGAAAGACGAGAAGCAATCCGGAGAAGCAGTGAAGAAGGCGGGGCGGGACGTAAGGGCCTTGCCAAGCAGGCGTCAAAGTCGAAGGTTGACTGCACGAGATGGACGACTTATCGGAATCAGGGGATGGAGAGCCAGGGGCGGGAATGCGACAGTTATTGTTCTGTCGAGGCGTCACCTGGCAATATGCCTGTGTCGAGGCAAGCGGCTAATAAAACTGGGGCTTGGCGGGCGGTGGCTGTGGCGCATCTGCCAAACTGTCCTATCTTATCCGCCGTCTCACTCAATGGAGGAGGGGCACGGCAACTCTGGTCGGCACCTACGCAAGCTACGCAAGTGCAATCCAGGATAGGCTCCTATTGCCGGAGCGCGATCGACCCGACGGTGCCGGCAGACAAGGCGGAGAGAGACAGCAGAGGAGCGGTAGGCGGTGCGAGGTGGAGACGACAACGCACGATTGGTAGGCTAATCCGTACCGAGGAGGTCAGAAGAAGGATAGGGAAAAGGAAGAGAAGAGGAATATGGAAGGCCAGTTCAGGACACTTCGCTCCTAATAACGAGCTGGAGGGCTGCAAGGTAGTAATCTGCTGCCCCCAACCAAGACCAGGGAAAGTGGCGTGGTCCATATATTGCTGTCCTTTGGCATGCCGCCCGGAGCCCGGTCGTGTCCGGGCGGGTGCTACCATCGGCCTCGCAACTCCCGAGCATTAAGACGGGGGTTCAAAGCGTTGGGCCACGCATCCCAGCCTCAGCCTCCCGAGCTCAAATGCACTGCGGCCGGACCATATTCCCCCTGCCTGGCGGTGTTGGACCTTGCGAGTTGCGATAGCTCGCCACGAGTCAACGACCGACGTTCCGGCGCCGACTGCGGACGCCTGCACGGATGGACACGGTAGCGCCGGCCACATCACTTAATCTGGGGGCGTGCAGATTAATACGTATGTATGTGCCATGGTTTTTGTACGGGGAGACGCCCCTACGAGGATCCATAGTCCAGCAAACGGGTCTTGGCCCGCTGCCAGAGTGCCAAAGTGCCGCACCCAGCTCCAACTGGCCAGATGAGGTGCAACCAAAGTGCCCATCCCAATTCCCAGTTCCCCCATCCCTCCTCGGAGCCAACTGCGCTCGGCGCCGAGAAAGCAAAAACCCCACTGCCAGGTCGAGGTACCTAGACTGCGTAATCTGTACTTCGTACTGCGCTTCTCCCTCTCCCCTCGCCCTTTTGCAGGAACTCGTGTGCGTGGCCTTTCCACAGATGCCGACGGGTATTGACATGCGGCCCGCGGCCCGGCTAATAACCAGCGCCGGTCTGTCCCTAGGTAGATGCCACTTACCAAGGTAGATACGTCATGCCTTCGATTGATGCTTTGACAATTAGTTCGTGGGTCTCAACTCTTCGACAAACTACTGTAATTCTGCTGCAATGATACATACAGTAGTACCTACCGAGTAATCTGTAAGTGCAACAATTTTGAGTTGTATTCTACCTGGGTGTGTAGTGAGTCCTTGTCGATCAGTCTGTGATTGAACACAACCCTGTAGGGTCAGGAAACTCACCACAATTGTCGGCTCTGTTGGTTCCCACGCCAAAATACGAAAACTGCAAGATCGAGATTTGCTCGCTAGAGATCCCCTGACATAGGCAGGTAGGTAGGTGATTCCATGCAGAGCATGGCGATGACATCGTGTCATGTAATCTCGCTCATACCAAACGCTTTCCTTACGTACGAGACTCGGATGCCTACTCCGTACGAGTGACTGGTAATACTCTTGAAGGGAAAAGAGTTGCGCATGCCCCAGATATTCAGTGATGAACTTATTTAATTAGGGTCTAGATGCAATTACGTCGATTCAAGGCCACCGATCTATTGTGGTGTTATGCTGGGCGATGCCGTACTGTCAAACTAATTGATTTGAACGAGCACAGGTTCTATCGTGTAAATTCTTTCCCTACCTTCCTTGGGCCATGAGCTGATACTTCAAGGGGCTTCTTTCCTGCCTCTTACATATAGACAATTCAGCGACGATATGTTGGTGACTGGCTTTTGTGCCCCCGAAATCATTTGCAAGAGCTAAAGGTACTGTGAGCCCATCAACGTAGGAGCAATGATGGTTTTGCCGTGAGACCCAAAGAGGTACGTACCCAAACCACATGCACCACCACCACCGCCACCACTGCCACTTCCCTTGCGTCAGGTACAATTGGATGTTACCTGAAGTATCTTAGCTTGCCTCGACTGCGCCGTATCCTCTTAGCACACAATCCGTAAGCCCAGTTCTGTTGCCCTCAGCGTGCTCCCTTGCTGCCCGTCGCCTCCTTCCTACCTTCGGACTGATTCTGTCATAAATCATGGGCCTGCAGTCTGGTTCAACCTGAGATGGGTAAGTGAAACCATCAATGAATCACCCCTCCCCAGCCAGCCCCAATGGTCTTGGGGATGGCCTCCCTCCCCTCGATATCCACCCAGCCAAAACAATGGCTCCTGCAACCGGGAGCTGGCTGCAGCAAGTTCACTGCTCAGTGCTTGCCTAGGTAGTTTCAGCAGCGGAGGTGGCAGTAGACTGACAGCCCTTTCTTTCTGTGTCACTTAGTGCCGTCGCAGTCGCTGCCGGATCACCTACATGATCCCGTGAGGTTCTCGCCTCGGACCGTATCGACACTTGACGAAGAGGACGAGGACGATTCCAGTTGGAACATAACATTGCGACCGACTGCCCTCGATCTATCCGCCTCCCGCCCTTCGCGCCGTCCCGCACACTCGCGAGACTCTTCTGCCGATAAACCGCCCCCCAGCTTGACCTCTCCGCGCATCCACGCGACCCATTCCCACCCACGCGGCGGCCTCGGTGGCGTGGTAGAAAGAGTCGTCGACCCCAAGAGCGCTGCCTACGGTCACCACAGACAGACGTCTATTGTTCATGGAATACAACATTCAAGAAATGGCAGTCTGGCAAGCACCACATCAAGCCCACTCAGCCCGCAACTAATCGCAGCCGCTGCTGGCGTTGGTCTGGACTGTCCAGACATGCAGTCAGTTACTTCTCGTCTCGAAGGAGAGGCTACATACCCGTCGCGACCGCCCACTGCTCTGTCTGGTAGCACAGCCAGCATGGATCGTGGAACCCCTGTTGCCGACCTGGCCTCCCACGGTACGGCGCAGCGCAAGCAGCTTGAACGAATGCATAGCAAGTCTAGGCGCGACCACTCTGCCCACCTCTCCCATTCATCCCGCCACCACAAGGATGAACAGAAGACAGTTGGTGAATACGCTCTGCACGTCTTGTTCACCTCGGTCAGTTCTTGTGCCTGCCCATCGGCCGACCAGTACTAACACCTATTCAGTTCATTGCGCAAGCCGAGGAAAAGCTGGCCGAATGCGTCACAGTTCCGTTTGAGCCTGAGCCGAACATCGAGAAGATTTGCGGACCCGGGGTTGACCCTGCCTTCGATCAACTGATTGTTGCCCTGGGTCACATTGCCAGTCCCAAACCGAAAGCCTTAATCGACTCGATGATGTTATGGAGGAAGAGCAAGAGTGACGCAGCGAATGAAGCTCGCAGCCAATTGCAACACTCTCGCAGCGTCCTGCCGGGAGGGCCTCTTCTACGCAGGAATACCGAGCCAGTTCAGCCAGGTGGTACCGAAGGCGCGTTCTCGAATGCTCCACAAAGCCTTGCGGCAAGACAGGAGTTCGTGGCACAAGCCGAGCGTCGATCGACCGTTTCTATATACATTCTATGCCGAGTCCTTCTCGAAGTTATCAGCCAAAGCAATCTGCCCTGCATCACTCCTGAAATGGAAGACAAGTTGGAGAGTATTATATTTGGCCAGCTCAAGATTGCAGACACGGAACAGCTTATGCAGTCGCCCCTCAAACTTGCCAACTGGAACTTGTTCGCTCAACTTCTGGGTTATATGAGCGAAATCAATTTTGTCAGCGTGACCCGGAGGTTTATCGAAGATATTGACCTTTCGCTTCAGGACCGCGTGGTAAAGAACCCCGCCTCATCAGCCGGCCGCGATGCAGAGGGCAAGGTTGAGTTGGTATTGGGCGGCATGAAGCATCTCAGGGTTAAGATTTCCCCCGAGGAGTCATGGGAGCAGACTTGCAATCTCTTCATCTCACTGGGACGGCTGTTCCAAAAGTCCCACGGCCAAAGAGTCAAAACGGCGTTTTGCCAGGTTCTTGATACGCTTCTCCTCCCTATTGCCGCCAAGGCTAGCAACAGCCACTTCATCCATTCGAAATGGGCGGAAGTTCTCTCAGCAATCGGACCTCGTCTAGCCCAAATGTTTATGAAGCCTCGGCATTGGAACTTCGCGTTTCCGCTCACCGCAACCCTTCTTTGTGTTTCTCCTCCGGACACATTTGGTTCTCAATGGCTGCAACTCGTTCTTCCGTTGCAGACGAGAATCAAGGATCGGCTCACTAAGCCACTCTGTCTTCAGGTTACTTCTCGTTTAATTTGGACCTACCTTTATCGAACCAACGACCCTCCGCAAAGCGCCATTCGCAAAATAGACGAGGTCTTGAAACTAGTCCTGCCATCTTCCAAGCGGAGTTTAATTGCATCCGACATGGTCTGTACCGAGCCACTGATCCAGATTATCAGGATCATTGGGTTCAAATACCCAGAGTATTGCTTTAGGAATGTTGTATTCCCCTTGATCAATGCGGAACTGTTCATCTCGAACAAGGATCTAAAAGTTGAGCAACTTGACCCCGATAGAATCGTCATTGGCATTCGCGCCTTTCTCTCCATCATGTCCGATCTCGAAAAGGGGGAACAGGGTCAACCACCCTTTCCGCAACTTTATGAATCTCCTTCAGCCATCCCTGAGAGATGGCCTACTTCCCCGGCCCTATCAGCGCCGCGAAATGCACCTTTATCCAATCCTTCCATCGCCCCGAAAGAAGAGAACGTTACCCGTCCCGTTCTCACCCACGTCCTGAGCGACAGTGTACGAGAATACTACGTTAAATTTTGCGAAATTCTTGGTAAAATTACCATCATCTGCGACAACACGTTTGGCGGTCAGGCTGCTTTGGATGAGAAGTTTAGCAGTGCCGGCCCCAAGACCCCAATCGCCGAGTCTTTCACATTCTCCCGTAGGGACGATCATCAGAACACTGCGGAACAGAAGCAAGCATTTTACGAGCTACTCCATGTTGCTGTTCAGGCGTTGCCACGTTGTCTGTCCGCCGACATCCCATTCAACTCATTAATAAACCTGCTTTGCACGGGCACGGCACATGTGCAATACAATATTGCCGAATCGTCGGCCCACTCGCTCAAGGCCATTGCCCGACAGTCCCATGCTCAACAGGTAACGATGGGCTTCGCTCGATTCATCTTCAACTTCGACGATCGGTATTCAACAATGTCCGATGGCGGCATGCTTGGTCATACTCATATTGAAAACACTCTACGCTTGTATGTTGAGCTTTTACAGGTGTGGATTGAAGAGATTAGGCAGAAAACCAAGGACGCTGCGGTGGACGGATCCGAAACGACGGCTTCGGACAAACGAGCCGTGAAACTTGATATATCGAGTATTTGGGCCGAGGTTGACCAAGCTGAAGCTCACGGTCTATTCTTTCTCTGCTCACAGTCTCGCCGTGTCCGTCACTTTGCAGTCACCGTTTTGCGCCTCATTGTCGAGTTTGACGTCGCTCTAGGAAAGGAATTGGCGGAAGAGAAGGACTCGATGCGGCTCATCGATATCCTTGAGAATGATTCAAGCCAGGTTCTAGACTTCAACGAGGAACAGCTCTCTGTGGCTGAACGTAGTAGGCTTCAGCGAGGGTTGCAAAATTCCAACAATCAGGGCGCTCTTGTGGAGCTTTGCGCAAGCGACGTATCCTACGACACAACTCTCTGGTTCAAGCTGTTTCCGAATCTGATCCGCATCGCCTACGAAAAGTGCCCATTTACGGTTACGATTTGTCGCGACCTGATCTGCAACCGAATCCTGCAAATGTACAAGCCAATTGTTCATCTATCAGAACCATCTCGAGGCCTATACTACAACACCGATCTGGGAAGCGCCCGGCTAGCAGGCAGGTCAGCGACAACTCACCCGGAGGTAATGGTCGAGCAATGGAAGTTGTACTTGATTTTCGCTTGCACCACTCTTGCGGACCCTGGTAGCTCACACCCACCCGCGGCAAAGGATCCGCAACACACGCGGAAGCCATCCAAAGGGAGCTCCGCCAACAAAATCGTCACCGCACGGACATTGTTCAAGTACTTGATACCTCTCCTGTCTGTTTCTTCGGGATCAGTGCGAGATGCTGTGGTAGTTGCCATGGGGTCGATCAACATCCATATATACCGGACCTTACTCGAAGAACTTCAAGGGCAGGTATCGCAGTGCAACGACGACGCACGGGCTCGGATGCATCAGAGAACGAACAGTGCCCCTAGGCGAAACCGCAAGATGGACTTGTTGAGGACCGAAATAACGCACGTCTTCAAGTTGACGTCTCACTTTCTCAGAGAAGCTGAAATCTATAATTCGGAGTTTTTCCTCAACAGCCTGACCTCGTATACAAAAGACCTCAAGCTTTTTCTCATGGATGGCGAGGTTCAGATGGACTGGGAGTTCCAAAAGCTTCGGCGACATTATTGTGGGCTGATTGAAGCGCTCTTTGAGGGCATCAACCGGACAAATGATGCCTCTAGGTGGATGACATTTGAGTCTCGAAAATCCGCCTTTTCACTCATGGAAGACTGGTGCGGCTTTTCTCCCAACCAAACGCAAATTCGCGTCCGCGAGGAGAGCATGCGGCAGTCTCTCATTGACCAACAGACACTGGGCGAGCGAGGCACAGTTACAGCCGCAATGGAAATCGAGAAAAGGAACCTCCGAACAGCTGCTCTGAGTGCCATGGCGGCCTTGTGCGGAGGGCCCATCAGTGTCACGACGGAGAGTGGCGTCATATTGCAGTTTGACATCCGACGCATGCTTGCCTGGATCGAGGCTATTTTCAACTCGGGCAGTGACCGCATGAACGTAATTGGCAGAAGAGCCCTGCGCAACCTCATCGTCCATAACCGAGAACACCCCTACTTGATGGAACACTGTATTGTTCGATGCTATTTGGCGGAGGCCCCCAAAGTCCTGGAGAGCTATTTCGTGGTTGTTACACAGGTGCTACAGGATCACATCGACTATCCTTGCCCTTTTTGGAAACTGCTTGGCCTCTGTCTCTTCACTCTTGGTAACGACCAGAGTGAGATCAGATCCAAGTCGGCAACGGTCTTGCGGTCCTTGGAAGCGCGACAGCAGCGGAACTCAAAGATTCAGGACTTCGACATTAGCATCTCTGATAAGACCCAAGCTGTATACAAGCTTGCTCAGTTTGAGATATCAAAGCGCCTTGCCAAGCAACACACGGAGCTTGCCTTTCACATCTTCTCCGAGTTTACTTTCTACTTCAAGGATTTGCAGCCCCCGGCGCAGCGGAATGTAGTGGCAGTCGTTCTACCATGGATTCAGTCCATTGAGTTGAAGCTGGACCCAAATGGTGGACCAACTGCGCAGTCCTATACCCTTCTCGCCAATCTTTTAGAGCTTACAATCAAGTCGAGCGGGGCCTTGCACAACGAGGTTCAGGCATTATGGCAGGCCCTCGCAACGGGGCCTCATCCCGGCAATGTGCGACTGGTCCTTGATTTCATCATACAGCTCTGCCTTGAACGCCGTGAACAGAACTTTGTCGAGTACGCAAAGCAGATTGTTGTCTTCTTATCTACTACAAACAACACTCCAGGGATAAAAGTGGTAGAGTTTCTTTTGGTGCAGATTACGCCAAAAGCCATGGTTCCGAATGAGAAGCGAGAGGCAGTCCCTCCCCCACCTGATACTAGCCTTCTACCCTACTGTGCTGACCTAGCAGAGGTGCTCCCTGTGGGAACAAAACAGGCAGGATTTTCCTTGGGCCAGCTGGCTCTGATCCTACTAGTAGATTTGATGGTATCTCCGGTTCAGCTCATACCAGACAACGTTCCTCTTCTTCTCCAGGTGGTCATTGTCCTTTGGGATCATTATACTCCTCTAGTACAGGAGCAGGCACGCGAAATGTTGGTGCACCTGATCCACGAACTTGTTATCTCGCGGGTTGACGACCAGGCCCAAGGAGTTGACAAGAAGGCCATTGAAGATCTTGTTGATTTGATTCGTGGGCATGACCGGTCTGTGGTATGGGGTTACGAAGACAGCAACGGCAAGGTCGATGACCATGACAACAAGGTCCCCCCTGGCATGGAGTTCCTCACTGCAGAGGTAATCTCGACTTTCGAGGTCACTTTCCCTGGAATCAAAGAACAATGGGGGCGGTTATCTCTCACCTGGGCTACGTCCTGTCCTGTCCGACACCTCGCCTGCCGCTCGTTCCAAATATTCAGGTGTGTCCTAACGTCTGTGAACCAATATATGCTGGGGGACATGCTTGCTCGGTTGTCCAACACCATTGCCGACGAGGATCCCGAGATTCAGTCCTTCTCGATGGAAATCCTCACCACTTTGAAGACACTCATCGTCAAGCTCGAGCCCGACGATCTGCTCAACTTCCCACAATTGTTCTGGACTACTTGCGCATGCCTGGAATCGATCAACGAGCGTGAGTTTTTGGAGGCTGTGGAGATGTTGAACAAGTTTCTCGATCAAATCGACTTTCGGATGCCGAATGTACGGAGAGTACTTACAGATGGCCAACCTGCCCGTTGGGATGGCGTGTTTGAGGGCGTGCATCCCCTGCTCCACAAGGGTTTGAGATCGTCGCTTTGCTGGCAGACGACGCTTGATACGATGGACAAGCTGGTGACTCTCCCCAGTGATCGTCTGATCGGCGATGACACTCGCCTTTTCTACACTATATTGGCAAACTTTCCCCGCTTTCTCAACGAGCTTGACCGAGGAGCTCCCAACGAGGACGCTCTCTCCACTGCGAGGGTTCTAATGGGAGAGGCCAATCGTCAGGGATTGGCAAGTGTTGCCGTTGCCCTTCATGATTACACGTCTGGCACGTACCGTAATAGCAAAGACTTTCTGAATGAGCTGTTTGCAGCACTCAAGGAGTACTACCTGCCACACTTGGACTTCCAGATGGTTACATTCTTGATTGGGCTGCTCACGAATTCGCTCTCATGGGTCAAGATTCAGACGATGCGGATTCTCTACGCCACCATCCCTGAGGTCGACTTTCGAAAGCCAGAGCTTGCTGGCCATGGCTCCGATTTAATCTCACCATTACTGCGCTTGCTACAGACCGAGTTCTGTATGGAAGCGCTCGAGGTACTCGACAACATCATGACCATGTCGGGAAATCACATGGATAAACACCATTTACGGATGAGCATGACAAGGTCGACATCAAAGGCGATCCGTAAGGAGTACGAGCGTACGCAGAGTCTATTTGGTATTCCTGAAGCGTCGGGCTGGGCAATCCCCATCCCGGCAAGAAAGACGGATGCGACACGGGCCAACATTCATGCAGCTTTCTACACATGTCAAGGAACAGAAGGGACACTGCCAGACACGGCTCCGACGCCTGAGGTGGAGTTCCACGCCGATGATTTTGCCTATGGCTACTTCGGCACCCCAGATCGAACCGACACAATGCTATCCGATGAGGGTCGGGGAGATGTGCACGTAAGCGACCTAGTCACCAAACTGGATAGTCTTGACGACTTCTTTGACGAGCCGACGAGCCCCACAACGGATGATGACAGGCGTTCGTCGCGGACCATTACTGAGTTCACTCCCGAGTCATTCGAGTCCGGCGCGGAGTTGTATGACGAACAGATCCTGCCCATCTTGCACGAAGCATCCAACAACACTTCCTTTCAAAACGGGTTTGCGGAGCGCTCTCCGATCATCACAAGGGATTTGAATTCCAACACGATGAATCCTGGTGCCTTCAGTGCTGCTGGGTCTGCACGGCCCGGCCTTCACCTACGATCCATTACCTCTCCGTCCGCGCCCGCCTCATACCAGTACGCGGGAGACGTCACCTCGGACGACGAGTATGTGGGGGGCTTCTCGGATGCGGATGACGAGCGGCCAAACACTGGTCACACCGACGGCGCATTCTTTCTGGAAGGTATGGTCAGTCCGCTGACCAGGAGGCCACCGTCTCGAGCCCGCCGCATGACAGCAAGCAGATCTCGAGATGAGCGATCGAGGGACAAAGCACCGCCTCGTCCAGCTTCGCGCCTCACTAGTAATATGCTTCCTCCACAGTTGTCATCTCAAGGGGACATGCTATAGGGGTTTGTATTTGAGGTGAGAGGCATTTGCTCTGCCTTTTTTTTTATGAGGCGTATGATGAGGCGTGTGTAGATGACGATATGATTCTGTATATGTCACGACACTCCATCATCAAGAACCATTTGGTGGAATGAGATGTAAAGATTATTATTACTATTATTATTATTGGAAATGAAGGATATGATGTATCAACTGCTGTCTGAGAAAACCATTTAGCGAGATGAAGAATAGATGAGAATACGCCTTACCAAGGTTGACCACTGACTTGTAGACAAGATTGCGGACGTCGAGGGGAGTATTCCATTAGTGGGGCTGTTATCCTCATTAGTGCATATTTACAAGTGGTACAAGAACTACAGGAACATCAATCACCTTTTGCTCTTAGTTTTCAAGCATCAAACTGTGCACATCACCAATGGAATATGATCGCGTCTTGTCGCAGCCTCGCCAGGGCCGCCAGGTGCTTCAATGATGCCAGAGGACTGTTGCGGGGAGTGAATTCAATACGGTTCTTCAGCGACAGCGCAGCATCTGACCCGGAGACGAGACCAAGAGGATTGTTATATCCTCAGGCGACCAGCAAGGGACACTCGACCCTATCCAGCTTCCTCGCATACACAGAACGAACCAAGCTGAGTAAGAAGTCACCTGTGTACCGAGGAACACACTACGAATACACAGTGGCCGAGGCATTGTCGCAGTATGGCTTCTTCCTCAGGCGTTTTGGCGGCGCATCGGATCGTGGCCTCGATCTCCTGGGAACCTGGACCCTGCCGACGTCGTCGGGCAATGCCATCAAGGTAGCGGTGCAGTGCAAGGCAGGTGGGCGAGCGCCGAGCCCGATGTACGTGCGAGAGCTCCGCGGCTCGCTGCGGGAGGCGCCGCCGGACTGGCGCGGCGGCGACGTGTTGGGCCTGCTGGTGGGCGAGCGGCCGGCGACAAAGGGTGTGCGGGAGGAGCTGCACACGGCGTCGGCGCTGGGCTACGTGTGCTGCTCGCGCGAGGGCGAAGTCCGGCAGCTGCTATGGAACCTCAAGGCGCAGGAGCTGGGGCTTGAGGGATTCTCGGTGGGCGTACGGCATAGTGACGGCGGCGAGGGACCCGGGCAGCTGGTGCTCATGAAGGGGGCCGAGGTGCTGCCGCTGTTGGAACGGCCTGTCGTGGAGCAGAGTGTGGCGACCTCTGATGTGACGAGGATGAAGGAGGCGGGCGAGGAGAACGATGACGAACAAGAGGGCCGTCAGCTGCGGCAGGCCTAAGCCCTAGTACCATGATACACTCCACAGATGGGCGGTCGATAATGTGCATAACGAATGCAAGCCGCGACCGTCTTTCATCGCTATCAAGCCAAAGTCTCTGACGAAGCTCTGGCCTGTTCGTCTTGGATCTAGGATGGCATCGTCAAATACCGAGCAAGGCTGCAGCAGAGCGGTCGGTACCGTACTCCCATGGCAGCTGCTTATGGGCCACAGTCCTCAACGAGGTTCTTGAAGTCGCGACCCAGCCGGGCCCGTCTTAGTCAGGTCACCAGCAATACACAATGCAATGGTAGGCATTAGGATTGGAAGTTCAAGTGGTACAAGGACCCTGCTTCATCCTGGTTCCATGGAGCCACGCCACTAAGGTAGAATTCAATCACACCTGAGCAAAGGCAGAACGTCGTGGTATAGCAACAGCTGCTACTTACCGGCTGTTCAGTCGAGAAGGTCGCTAGTGAATAAGAGACTACACGCATACGCGATGAGAATGTAAAGGGACATAGCTTAAGGACCAGGACAAGTTGCATTCTTATCTCTTCAAGGGTACCTAGGTATTCACGTTCACGCAGTCACATGTCCGACTGTTGTTGTCGCTCATTCCTCTGGCCTTGAATGCCCTCCCACGCGAGCATTCCCCACTCTCAGTCATCCCAAATGGCTGCCTTGGCCTTTTCTGCATCTTCACGTTGCTTCCTTTCTTGAGCGCGCTGCTCCTCGCGTCGCTTCTTCTCCTGCTCCATCACCTTCTTCTGGTACTCTCTGGCCTCGGCAGTCTGTCTGGGTACCTTAAGCCCGAGTCCGGCCGCAATCATACGACGCGCCACGGCGTCCGTCTTCTCCGGCCGGCGGGATGGATCTTGAGGTTGAGATGGGCCGCGATCCGGAGCCGGGGCCCAGGCAGCGCCTGCTGGGAGGGGCAAGGAATCTGTCTCTGGAGCGCGCTTGGGGGGAGTGCTGATCTCCTCTTCAGACTTTTCGGGCGCTGTCTCGTTCTCCGGCTCTGACTCGGAGTCTGCATCCTCCCAAGAGTCCACGACGGCTTCCTTGGTCTTCTTGCCTGGCTTCTTTGAAGCTGGTGCCGGAGGGTCTAGTGACAACTTGGAGACAGAGGACAAGACTTCGTCTGTGCCTGATGTGGCGGCAGCCATGGCTGTTTTGGTGGTAACGGGAGTCCTTGGTATTGCCGATGATTCCAACAAGGCTCTCTTGGTAGCACTGCCCTTCAGCAAGAGAATGGCCCTGAAGAGGACAACTGCCTCTTGTGTTTGGTTGTTGACGACGAAGATGTGGAATCAATGCCCTAGGAAGCTTGAAGTTAGGCACCGGCGAGATTGCCACTGGCCGGCGGTTACAGGGTAAGCGAGAAAGCTAGGCTACTCAGTGAAGCCCTTTTACATCTCAAGTGATTGGGATTAGTGGCTCAACGGCCATAAAAAGTCGCAATTATGATGATGACATTATCCTCACGGCAATTGCTAAGTAGGTCTCTTAACTCGACATTCAAATGGTGAAGAATGCAGCTGCTCGGCTTGACTCTGATTTCGGTCACATTTGATTCGTACCAGGACCGGTTAATCCCAGAACAGATATGAACAACTTGAAACACAAGTCAATGAAGCGAACAACTACAAATTCAAGTCATCTCTAAATGCATCCACCGCAGAGATTTGAAACTGGCACTTTGCGTGCTTGACCCTGAGAATATGTCTTCTTCTTCCTCTCCCGATTAGATGCGGCAGCAAGTCGGCATCGGCTGGCCGGTGGTCGGCGGGCTATCACCAACAACCGAGGTTTAGCCGATGGAAGCTCATGGTGACTCGTTTTTTTGGATGATGTCGTTACTTACTAGCACCGACGCCGCGATTATTAAGCTTCCATATCGCCGCTTCAAATCAAACCAAACCATTGCGGCCAGCCACTACCACCTTCGAGACTTCGTCTTGGCTGCTGCATGTTGTTTCTCGATTAATCCCCGACTTTACTCTCTTCATATTCTCTCTAATTGCTCTCTCTCGGTGTTTGAGGTGCCAACTCGGCGCGCCATCCTCCAACCCGTTCTCCCTCGTGCCTCGGCTCCTTGCGTCACGATGATCCCTCGATCACGCCTTTCGGGGCGCCTAATCCTCGAACGCACCCCGATCTGTGCGTCCCGTTCGTACCCCGAAGCAGTCGCGAGAAGATGGGCCTCATACCCGGCTTACCGTCCCCAACACATCTGCGCCCGCCGGCTGCCTGCCACGCCCCGGTTGCTCAGTGCAACCTTCTCGACCGGTGCTCGTCTAGGCAGGGAAAAAGACAAGGACAAGAGCTTCTTTGACTCTGCGATAGAAACCCCAACCGAGCCTCTCTCCGAGGAAGAGGCCAAGGCCAACGAATGCAGCAAGAAGGGTGCCGAGGACAACCTGGCTGAGTCGCGGAATCCTGGACCCGACTCGACCGGCTCATCCAAGAACGATGGTGCGAGCCAGTCGCAGGACAACAAGGCTGGAAGCGCTGCAGGTGGCGCAGGGTCGGGTTCTGGATCCGGAAACGACGGCGGGAGCGGTGACGGCGGCAAGCGTGGTCGCAAGGCCTCCGACAAGGCTCTCTCAAAACCCGTTGTGCCGGACGTATATCCCCAGGTCCTAGCTATTCCTATTGCCCGACGACCGCTCTTTCCTGGCTTCTACAAGGCCATCACGATCAAGGACCCCGATGTGGCGACGGCAATCACTGAATCGATCAAGCGTGGACAACCGTACGTCGGTGCGTTCTTGTTCAAGGACGAGGATGCCGATGAGGATGTCATTCGCAACGCAGACGATGTCCACGATGTGGGCGTGTTCGCGCAGATCACCAGCGCATTCCCTATCCACGGCCAAGAGGGTGCACTGACCGCTATTCTGTACCCCCACCGCCGTATCCGACTGTCGAGCCTCATGCCACCTGGAAGCCACGAAACCAAGGACACTGATGCCAAATCTGACATTGTTCCTGAACCAATTCCCCAGAAGCCTGCCGAGGAGGAAGCTTCCTCGGAGAAGAAGGGAGATGTTGTGGCGAGCTTTGAGGAGAGCGCCGTGGAGAAGAAGCCGGACCAGGCTGCCGAAAAGTACGAACCCACGTCGTTCCTCAAGAAGTACCCAGTCAGCCTGGTGAACGTGGAGAACCTGGTCGACGAGCCCTATGACCCCAAGAGCCCAGTCATACGTGCTGTCACCAACGAGATTGTTAATGTCTTCAAGGAGGTCGCCACAATGAACAACCTCTTCCGAGACCAAATTTCAACCTTCTCCATGAGCCAGTCGACAGGCAATGTGACCTCTGAGCCCGCGAAGCTTGCCGACTTTGCCGCGGCAGTCTCTTCGGGCGAGCAGAAGGAATTGCAGGAGGTGCTCGGCTGCCTCAACGTGGAGGAGAGAATGCAGAAGGCTCTCGTGGTCCTGAAGAAGGAGCTCATGAACGCCCAACTGCAATCCAAGATTAGCAAGGACGTTGAGAATAAGATCAGCAAGCGACAGCGGGAGTACTGGCTCATGGAACAAATGAAGGGTATCCGCCGCGAGCTCGGTCTCGAGTCTGATGGCAAGGATAAGATGGTGGAAAAATTCAAGGGGAAGGCCAACAAGCTTGCTATGCCTGATGCGGTCCGCAAAGTCTTTGACGAGGAGCTCAACAAGCTCGCCCACCTGGAGACGGCTGCCTCCGAGTTCAATGTAACGAGAAACTACCTTGACTGGCTCACTCAAATCCCCTGGGGCCAGAGGAGTGCCGAGAGCTTTGGAATCCCCAATGCCAAGAAGGTTCTCGATGAGGACCACCACGGGCTTCAGGATGTCAAAGACAGAATCTTGGAGTTCATTGCCGTGG
Organism: Pseudonectria foliicola; assembly: GCA_003693505.1. Classification (NCBI taxonomy): domain Eukaryota; kingdom Fungi; phylum Ascomycota; class Sordariomycetes; order Hypocreales; family Nectriaceae; genus Pseudonectria; species Pseudonectria foliicola. Next base: position 13,250 of record QUZD01000007.1, on the reverse strand, counting down.
GCAAGCTGCGTGGAACCGTTGAAGGCAAGATCCTCTGTTTTGTTGGCCCTCCTGGTGTTGGAAAGACCAGTATTGGCAAGTCGATTGCGCGAGCTCTTAACCGAGAGTACTACCGGTTCAGTGTGGGTGGCCTTACCGATGTTGCCGAAATCAAGGGTCACCGAAGGACATATGTCGGAGCCTTACCTGGCCGCATGATTCAGGCCCTAAAGAAGTGCCAGACGGAGAACCCGCTCATTCTGATTGATGAGATTGACAAGATTGGCCGTGGATATCAGGGAGATCCCTCCTCAGCTCTGCTTGAGCTTCTCGATCCCGAGCAAAACAGCTCCTTCCTCGATCATTACATGGACGTTCCTGTTGATCTTTCCAAGGTCTTGTTTGTCTGCACGGCCAACATGACGGACACCATTCCTCGGCCTCTGCTGGACCGAATGGAGCTCATCACCCTTTCCGGCTACGTTGCCGACGAGAAGAAGGCTATTGCCGACCGCTATCTTGGTCCAGCTGCCAAGGAGGCTGCTGGTCTCAAGGATGCTGATGTTACGCTTAGCGAGGAGGCGATTGAGGAGCTGATCAAGTCGTACTGCCGCGAGTCGGGTGTGCGTAACCTGAAGAAGCAGATTGAGAAGGTTTACCGAAAGTCGGCCCTCAAGATTGTCCAGGATCTTGGCGAAGAAGCGTTGCCGGAAAACGAGGCGTTGACTGGGGAGGGCAAGTCTGCCCTCGAGGAGTCAGAAAAGAAAGCGGAGGCGGAGGAAGTGGCCGAGGGCAAGGAATCAACCAAGGAGCCGTCACAGGAGGCGACCGAGAAGGAGACGACGGAGAAGCCTCGGAAGCCGCTTGCTGTGCCTGACTCTGTCCATGTCGTGATCACCAAGGACAACCTGACGGATTACGTTGGGCCCCCGGTCTTCACGTCGGATCGCTTGTACGATGTGAGCCCGGCCGGCGTCACGATGGGTCTTGCCTGGACGCAGCTGGGAGGCGCCGCAATGTACATTGAGTCTATCCTCCAAGCACCGCTCCGGTCAGAGACGAGACCGCACCTCGAAATCACCGGCAACCTCAAGTCGGTCATGAAGGAGTCGACGACGATTGCGTACTCGTTTGCCAAGTCCTTCATGGTCAAGAAATTCCCAGACAACAACTTTTTCGACCACGGCAAGATGCATCTACACGTTCCCGACGGAGCGGTTTCAAAGGACGGTCCGTCGGCTGGCATCACCATGGCGACTTCATTGTTGTCGCTGGCTCTTGATACGCCCGTGAACCCCACCGTCGCCATGACGGGTGAGCTCACTCTGACGGGCAAGGTTCTGCGGATTGGTGGACTACGAGAGAAGACGGTGGCTGCTCGACGTGCCGGCTGCAAGACGATTATCTTCCCCAAGGATAACATGTCTGATTGGCTGGAGCTGCCAAAGGTACGTTTTACATGGTTTGTGTAATTCATGGCTGGAACTAGACTGACGACTTGCTACGCAGAACATTACAGAAGGCATCGAAGGCCACCCGGTAGGCTGGTACTCGGAAGTGTTCGACCTTGTTTTCCCCGAGCTGGACCAGGAGCAAGCCAACAAGTCCAGGATCAAGGAAGTGAAGCAGCAGCAGCAGAAGAAGAAGGACTCTGAGCCCTCCGAGGAAGAAGAGTAAGGAGGTGCAAGGGCACACATCCCGGTGATGCCCTCCTCTCCTAGTCTTGGATTGAATGGCTTGCCGGCATGATGGGGTTTTAGGAGAGGAGTGTATAGAACTGGGAAGGGCATGGTGATTTGGGCGTTTAGGACAAAGGTTGAGAAGGGCTCCATGCATTGGAACGAGATAAAGACTCCCACTCCTGTTATTATCGTCTTGATCCCGCACATGTACTTTTAGAGGTAGGCAGCATCAGCATTGGGTGAACCGGACTTTGTGCTGGTAGGTGGCAGCACGAGGAGGGCCAAGAGGAGTGAGTCCAGAGGGGCACGTGTGGATGACGTCCTCTGTGTAATAACTGTACAATTCTTTTCTTCTTTCTTTTTCCTTTGCACAGCCGACCTGAGATGATGCGTAGCAGTCGGGCAGCTAGCTATCTGCCAGGGATCTGTCTGCTTGAAGACGGAATGATGTGGGAATGTCACCTCGCAAATACGACGAGAGCGTAGCTGAGGGAGGTCTGAAGGCGGTCGCCGCCCAACGGCCGACGTCAGAGAATGGGCATCAAGACGAGGCCGTCTGGCTCTCACCCTTGTCTCATCCATGTCTCGGGGTGAGGAGTAGCTGGACAAGGCAGGGCAGGACAAGACAGGGCAAGACAGGGCAACGCCTCTACCATGACCGATTGAGAGGGAGGGACTGCTCAAGTTCGTATGCATGTATTTACGGAGCACTGTAGAGGCGGGCAAGTAGGTGCCGAAGGGGGCTATCGTGGACCAATCCAACGACGACGCGAGGCGCCGGCTGGAGAGTTCGCAGCTGGCGGAACCATCGCATGTTGCGGGCGGATGCGTCTGTAGATGATGTCGATGTTGCGTGAGCTCAAAGATGAGCCATGTCCATGTCCATGTCCATGTCCATGTCCATGTCGTGTGTGCATGCGGGTTCTCTGCATGGCGAGAATGTTTTGGTCATGGCAATGTCTGCGATACGAAATTGTATATCTTACAGATAAGACCAATCTGTATGTACATCTATACGAATCACGTATGTAGATGCATGGAGAATGTTGACTTACATCATAACTTACATGATACATCATCGTGCTGGGACTGGTGGAGACGGGAGACAGGACGGGAAGGCTGCGGGACGGGCCATGAAGCTCCGGCGAACTAAAGCCCAGATGGGCAGTCGGGGACAAACTCTATCTACTATACGAGTGTCGTGGAGAGGTCTTGCTGGATTTACCTTTTTCTCTTCGTTTTTTTTTTTTGGCTTTGACTCGCTGTTGATTGAGCTTTTCTCTATCCGTGGACGCTCTCCTTGAGTCTGAGTGCCTCGTTCTCGTCCTCGTCCTTGTCCTCGCTCAAAGTGAGGTCGCCGCCTCGGGTTGGGGGCTGGGTCTGGCCTCGATCCCTGCCACCGCCGAGTCCAACCACGGGCTTTGGGAGCAAGATGATGTGACGAGCACTGCAGGCCATTCATTGCTTACATATATGTGTGGAGTGCCCACATACAGTACCTACATGGTCGGAGAAGCTAGACAGCCTTACATATCACGCACATACATGAATACATACGTGGGGATTCGGATACCAACTATCTACGCTGTACATGTGTATGTATGCATGCATGCATGTGTGTGTGTGTGTGTGTGTGTATGGATGGATGGACGGATGGATGGATGGATTGTATGGACGATTGATTGAATGAATCAGTGGTAGGTTCCAGCCTGCTCCCACTGCAGTCATGCCTGACCTGGCACTTGGGATGCCTTAGCACGTCCCTAAGCTGCTTCGGGCCTAGGCTGTGAATCCCAAGAATGAACTGTCCGTGTGGGCGCAGTTCGTTGCGAGTGTCTGTCTGTCAGGCTGCTGCTACAGTTCTCTGTACCTATGCTGTAGATGACAATGTGACGTCGCGTGGTGGTGCTCTTTGACGCAATGCGATGCAAGAGACGGGAAGCCGTGTATGTATGTGGACGGTTGGCATCTTGGCTCTGAGGATAGGATGCAGGTTTCACGACGTGACTCGAGAGATTGATCATTGACCCGTGTCGAAGAGACGGTCGAACTCTCCCGACTCTCCCGACAGGCCTGGATTCAGATTTAGTAACCATCATGCTGCCCGGGGTGAGTCACGGCCGGCGTCGGTCCCGTTGGAGACCCGTGGTGATGGTTCGTCTAAAATCTGTGCCGAGAATGGAGAGCAACCCCTGGCCGATCTGGCGGTGACGGCCACAATGCAGACTACTGGAATCCGTAAATGCCCTGGGAAGCAAGGGCCACATAGTGTGCATGGCCATGACGACGATGGCGATGTGGATCGCCTCATGGTTGGACTTGAAGCATGCACGTTTGCGTCTGTCCGTTGTAATCTGCACTGTAGCTTGTAGTACGGTACGTGCTGTATTGTCACATTGTGTGTATGTTGGAGGAGATGAGGCAAGAGGTGTTGGTTGCTGCTCTCTACGCCGTCGCCTCGCAATGTTTTCTCTTTGCCGTGAACCAAGACGGCCTCGACGTCATGCCAACCCAACGTGAGGCCTTCCATGCCCGGCGGGATCTAGAAGCTTGCCCTGCATACTGGCTGGCTTACCGCAACGCGCCGAGTACCGAGCCCAGCAAGCCATCGCATCGCCAGCGGCATACTACTGTATGTACAGTAAGGTAGGTAGGTAGGTTCTCATCGGTCCGTGCCCCATCCCAGTCCAGTGTCCAACTGTCAAGACCACCTTAGCGTTGCTGGAATGGGACGACGGCGACCCCAACAGGGGCACTTGAGAGGGGCCAGCTCATCGCGCGTCCTGCGAGGACTCGGATGTGCTCTGCTCTTCTCTTGGGCTTCTCTGGAGCTGGCGGCTACGTGGTACGCCTGCCGCCATCCCACTCGCATCTCTTCCTCTCCCGTACTTGTATTTCAAGGCTGGAGTGGAGTGGAGTGGAGTGGAGTGGAGTGGCTCTGCCGGCCGATATCTCCGTCGTCGCCGCCGTCGCCGCCGTCGTAAGTGACAGAGAGGCCCCGAGACAGACCTCTGCACGCAATGCCATGGAGAATCTCGGGGACGTAAGATACGGTGTCTCCAGGATCTTTTCTTCCCAGACTGCGCATGGCAAGTATGTACAATACAAAGTGCGTAGGGATGGATGCTTCAGGCTCGCTCCAGGGGTCTGGTTCCAGGTGGGCTGAGTCGCTGATGCTGGCTGATGATGCCCAAAGACGGGCACCTAAAGCGGGCACCTATCCATCCGCCGCTAAAATGCAGAACCAGTACCCAACCTTATACTTACAGCACCCAGCTGTACTGTAGCACCTGAGCACCTACAGGCTACAGCAAGTAAGGTAAGCTACTCTACTGTAGTGGAGGTAATCTGTACTTCCCAGGTACCTGGATAGGAGCCAGTGCCGCCCGCCCCGTTTCCTCCCGCCCGCGTCCGTCCCCGTGGTTGGTATCTTGGTAGCATCCAACCCACACACACACACAGACACACAGACACACAGACACACAGACACCAAATCGCGGCTTTGCTTTCCCTAATAAGACGGCCAACTCGCAGTGATCATCCAGCATTGGATGGAGAGCCACGGCCCAGACTCCGACAGACTCCAGCAGACTCCAATCTGCTTGTTCGTGGCAGCAATCGCAATCAGAACCGCCGTATATCAGTGGGCAGCGCAGCACGTGTAGTCTGCCAACTCGATTCAGCTGCTGCCAGCTGCCAGCTGGCTGCGTGCCTGCGTGCCTGCGTGCCTGCCTATCCATTATCGAGACTCTCTTGCTCGACTTGGACTGCTCACCTCCTCCACCTCCACTCAGCCTCGCTCGCTGACTCGACTTCTCCTTTTCCCATCTCTCCCCTTTCCTCTTCTTGTCCTATCCTGTCCTATCCTATCTCGTCTCTCTCTACCTTTCCTTGCTCGTTCTCGCCACTCCGCTCTTCTGCCTTTTGTCGGATTGACAAACCACTTGTCCTGTCCGTGATTCTGCAATCCCTCGTCTGTTTTGCCTCTTGTGCGCTTTCTCTCACAACCAGGGTCCTCGTCGCGTCCCTCTTCCTTGCTGCTTCCAAGCACCCGGCCGGTTCTCCACCTCGACCGCCTGTCCATCTCCATCTCCATACAGACCATACAGACCATACAGACCATACAGACCATACAGACCATACAGACCTTACAGGCCATATACAGTACGTACATATATACTACGTACATGCCCAGGTACTTTACCGCCGCCGTCTCCGCCTCCACCTCCACCTCCCACGCGAGATCCACTAGGCACGTACGTACCAGGTACGCACTTGGTCAATCGCATGTGTTGCAGCTTACCAGCCTCCTCGACCCTGCTCTTCTACGCCTAAAACCGTCTTGCGTCGCCATTCTCCGCTTCGCTCCGTCTTCCCGCCTCTTTCTCGCATTTCCTCGTCACGTCTTCTCGAATCCCAGTACCCCAGAATCACTCTCGATTGACTCTGAGCCCCTCCTCTGCTGCTTGCCCCTATGCCGCCATTCTCTTCCTAGCACCAACCACCAACAAACAGGGACGGGCCAACATTCGCAGACGCACAGGCAACCTTAAGCACGCACATTCAATCACACGTGAGTGCGTGCGTGCGTACGTGCGTGCGTGCGTACTGACCTACATTACATGCGCCTGCAACGACTTTCAGTCACCGCCCTGATTTATTAGCTAGCCGACGTTAGCAAGCAATAATCTCTTCACTGTTCAGTCCTTCCAAGCTTCAATTCGCTACCTACTTATACATCGTCTGGGCACCGCTACGTAGCGGAAACGCCTCGCAATCAGCACCGATAACACACCACTGTGAGCGTCACCGTCACGCTCCTCTTCGCACCTCACAATTCGGTTCAGCGATTGGTACAGGTCTCGCCTTCGCGCGAAAGCGTCGATACTCACCTGTCGACTCATACCTAATCCGTCCTCTCTTGGCTGTCATACGGTTGCTTCCATGGCCAAGCCGGACGTCCCAGCGTCTGAGCCGCCGCCACCACCCCAACAGCAACCTCCCTCACCATCAAGTGCTTCCAGCTTCTTCCGTAAGCTGTTTGGTCGCAGCGCTGGATCCAGCCAAGTCAGCCAACCTCCCTCCCCAACTGAGCCGGGCACACCAGACCAGCGGCAAGTGGCTGACCCGCCCGATGCCGACAAGGGGGGCCTGATTCGACGCATGTCACGAAAGGTCGTGCCGGGTCTGCCCCGTGCCCAGACGTTTAAGCGTCAACAGTCGGAGCGGAGGACCAACCTAGCCCCCGTCGACCCCACACCGGATGAGCGAAGGGCACTGTCCGTTGACCGTCGTTCTCATGGCTTCCGGGCCCCGTCCACTTCTCAAGCCCCCCCCAATGCTCGCACTAGTGCTCCGAGCTTCCTCGAATCCCCACAAGACGAGCATGCGATTTCCGCCCTATCCTTGCCCAACGACGCTCCCAGGAACCACCAGTTGACCGAGAGCACGCTGAGGCGTTTGGCGGCGGCGGACGATGATACTCTGGCCGACGAATGTGCTGTACAGGACTCAGTCTCAGCAGCCGATGCCGAATCCCTGACCGCCTCTCAATTTGACGCTCTGATTCATGAAGAGCTTGAGAGGACCTGGATCCTTAACCTCAGTATGCATTTCAGGGATCGTTCTCAGAGGGAGAAATTTTTTGTCACCTACCGGGAGCATGAACAGTCCTGGCGCCGTGTCACGATTTCTCTTGATTACCGAGATGCGCCCCCCAATTCATTGGAGATGGATCTGATCCATACGCAGTTTCAAAGGGAAAAGAGCGCCAAGATTTATGAGGCGATCCGTGAGAGCCTGAAAGAGATTCAGTTCTACGACACCGTTACCAATCTGAAGCTGCAAACCACCGATGGCAGACTCCATGTCCACGTTGTCGAAGACGGAAATGTTGGTGCTGTGTAATGAATGACGTCCATGTTTCGAGCTAACAATGATGCAGGAAATAATAAACTATCCCACCACGTCTCAGATCAAGCATCTGGGCTGCAGGCGAGTTCGAGAGAAAGATATATTATTTGACTCTCACATGTCTGGCTTCGTTTATAAAGTATACGTCCACGGCCGGACCCTGATCAAGAAGGAAATCCCGAGCCCCGATACTGTGGAAGAATTCTTATACGAAATCAATGCTCTCAACCGCCTGCGTTATTCTCGGAATGTTATACACTTTTACGGGCTCGTCATGGACGATCGAGATGAGCATGTAAAGGGACTTCTCATCGATTACGCTGCCGAGGGCGCTCTTGTGGATATCATCTACGAACATTGCAAGGATGGGGGCATCACCATTCCCTGGACGACAAAGGAGAGATGGGCTCGACAAATTGTGCAAGGCCTTTCCGACATCCATGAGTCTGGTTTTGTTCAGGGTGATTTTACGCTATCTAACATTGTCATTGATGAACAAGGCGACGCCAAGATTATTGACATCAACCGCCGGGGCTGCCCCGTTGGATGGGAGCCCCCAGAGGCTACGGCCCTACTCGAGACGAACCATCGCATATCCATGTACATTGGCGTCAAGTCGGATCTCTACCAGCTGGGAATGGTCCTGTGGGCACTGGCCATGGAAGAAGACGAACCTGAATCTCAGGGCCGCCCGCTTGTGTTGGGCCCCGAGGTCAATGTCCCGGATTGGTACCGTGAAATGACGGAGATTTGCCTCAGCGATGATCCGCGACTACGACTTCAGGCGTCAGGCCTTTTGGAAATGTTCTTTCCCACCCCAAGGAACGCAACGGCATACAACGCGAGTTTAACGACTGCATCGGCCGAGGACAGGCGTTTGCTTCAGCAGTACTTGGCAAATGACCGCCTTGACCGTGCCCCCCAGACAAGGACGACTGAACCGCTCAATGATTGGTCTTGCGTGCCTCGACAATTCACCGACACCAGCGCCCACAGTTACAACCCACACTATTACTCACGAGGTCGCTCGCCGCCAAGTCCTCTGCCTAGCAACTATGACGGGTGTGACTCCTCGCAGCAGCTGTATACCACGGCTGCATGGGCGGCGAACAAGCACATTCCTTCCTCTTACAGCGATGTGGATGATGAAGATGTGACACCAGCGGAAAACTTGCTTATGGAGAAGACATCGTGGCTCGAATCAAGACCGGCTCAGCCATCCGAACCAACCCTTCGCGGAAACGCGCTCGAATCGTTGGAGAAGAAGGCAGGATTACCGACGAAGCCTGCTGCAGACACCGGGACAGAGGCCGTCTCCTCGGCCAGCTTTGTTGACGGTGTGACCAGGCCGGCGTTGGCTGGGGACTTGAAGGACGAGGCATCTGCCTCGAAACCCGACAGAGCGGCTGACGAAAAGTACCGACAAAGGGGAATTGCCACCGTGACAGACGCAGACGGGCCAAGCTGCCATGCCCAAAGTGCAACGACCAGGAAAGATGAAGCCCAGCAGAGATTACGAACAGTGCCAACCAAGCCGAAAATGGGCGAGGCTCGAGACGATAAGACCGGAGTTGACGGCGAGTTGGCTGATCCGACCAGGCGGTTGATGGGTACGTCTCGACCAAACGTGGCGGCCGAACCAATTGCAACGGCAGTCAAGTTGGGTCATGGCTTTCCAAGAGGCCACGAGCCGTCCCGAGACACAAGAACGAAAAGGACCTCGGGCATACAAAGGAATGACGAGATGGAGCACCACGACCCATTGCTCGGGGTTGGAGCAGCGCATTTGACGAATAACGATGGCAGTGACGAGAAACACACGATTGACGAGAAGCTGGAGATTGTGGACGAGACTTGGCCACGACCAGCAACGACTACGACAGAAGCAAATGCATGAGCGTTGACTTGTGCTATTAGTACTTTTTTTGTTCCATTTATTCACTAGTTTGCCATGTTTTTGGATGTCAATGGTGTATTTGGTGTCGAGGATTCAACAGTTCCTGACTTGTACTTGTAAAACTTTGGTAGCGGGCGATTTGGGTGAGCATTGCATGGGATTTGTAAGCATTTGTGCGGTGTCATGATGGGAGCCGATGTATCGTGAGGTTGAGGCAGCGAGTCTGGGTGCGATGGTGAAGTCCGTTGGAATTGCTGTGCGGCCATAATAATTTGTTTGCTCACGCACAAGTAACATATACGCTGAACGTTTTACGGACAACTGCTTCAACCGAATGTCGGCATAATTTGCATGAGATTACGGTACAAATGATGAGATTAACTTACAGATGAAGGTAAGTTGAGTTGGGCCGCCGTGGCCACCAGGGGCAGCACAGCACCGGGATGGATGCGGCTCGGCTCGACTCGGCATGGTGGCCCGGTGGCACGGCAGGAATGGCGTTCGCTGCTCGTTCTAGAAGAGGTGGCGAAAAGAGCCGGAGACGGAATTTCCTATTCCACCGGGGCAGTGCCCCTGCATACTACAGTAGGTACTGTGATGCATCTCCCAGTTCATCTACAAATTATTTCTTCAATGGCCACTTGGCTACACCTCCGTACCGAGCCCCACATAGCTGAGTCATCACAAAAGTACCTCCGTGGAACAAGACACATGCACTTTAAGTGTGAATGGTATAATGTCACTTTGTGTATATAGGACGATTGCAGGTACCCCTTGCACCACACAAGATCGGTGACATTATATGTAACTCCAGCTTGACGGTCTTTAATTGGCTATGCGTCACGTGAAGTACTTTTGTGTAGCCAAGTGGCCATTGAGGAAATCTGACCCAGGTGCCCTACAGTACCGTAGGTACGTACAGATTACTGTACTTGGTCATTCTTGCCACGGGCTTGTTTCTGTTGGGGAAGATGGCTGGGCAAAACCGGGGCACAGGATCGGCAGCGGCAACGGTCATCAGGGCCGCCAATCCCCAGGGGTGAAGTCAAGGGTCGGCAGAAGGGGTACTGTACAAGGGCTGAGAAGGATGGTAGATGGTAGGTGGTGGACGGAGGATGGAGGGGAATGGCATTGTCGCATTCATTGTCGCATCGGAGAGTGAGGATGATTGTTTCTCTGCAGTCACAAGTAGCTGTACTATGTACTACTGTTTGTAAGCCATCAACGGTGATGCGATTGATTTCGAGTTCCGTTCTGGTTCCCGTTCCCACTTTGAGCCACAGTTGAGTGCAGACGTGCCACGTTGGGGCTCTTGTGAGGTGGTGCGCGAAGATACAATAGACTACCTACTCCTGTATGTGTGGCTGAAGCTGGAGCTGGAGCTGGAGCTGGAGCTGGAGCTGGAGCTCCAGAGCTACAGTCGCAGATGGAACAAACTCTCACGAGACATATTTGGCCCTTTGCCCATTCCGTGCAGGTACGTACCACAATGTATATATGTACCTACTGTACGTTGTATGTATGGAGGGAATCGCGAGGTGGATGATCTGTACAGTAGAGGGGAGTGCTGACTGATGATGGTGATTTTTCGCCCAACTCCGCTCCGCTCTGACAGCTTGCATCGCCCCTCCAGCCACGGAGACAGGTACGTACCTACCGTTCACACACATTTTTCCCTCTCTGCCTGCTTCCTTGCCACCCGTCCATGCAAGGTACGCCGGCCGGTTAGCTCCAGCAAGCTTACTGTACATGACGCCGCAGCAGGTACCGACCTAAGTTACCTTGTGTACCGGCCTCGGGGAGACAGAGCAGCAGGACATTGTCACCTGGAGTGCTGCGGTCTGTAGAGATGAAATCTGCACGGGTTGCCATGCACATGGTATGTGTACAATCCATGTGATGACTCCCATGCTTGGGACTCACGTGGCCCGCCTCTCTCGCGCAAAGCCCACACAGACTGTGCCTAAGCTGGGGGATCCGTGCCAGACTTGCCAGAGAAGCCCCAGCCCAGGCTTGCCAGGGCCTTGGCAACTTGGAAAGCTCAGATCTGGGGCGGGTGCCGAAAGTGGAAATCCCGGAACGCCGGGGACGCCGCCGCCCCGCTCCGCTGCATTGGCCCAAGCGCCCCCGCCCGAGGAATTGGGGGCAGCGAACCAATCAGAGCGAGGGGAAAGCCGCAGGGCGACAACGAAGGAAAAGTTGTTGGGGAAGGGAGTGGGCGTGTTGAGAAGAGGTCGAGGCGAGACTAGGACGGACAACAGGCAACCGACAACCGACAACGATCTAGGAAAGACACCAGCAGTAAAAGAAAGGCAGGAGGGTCCGTCAAGGCAATATGTACTGGATGTAAGTAGTGAATGGATTGTACATATTACTCGGCTGGGGGGCTGATTGTGGGGATCCGTCGGCCCATCTGCCCATCTGCCCATCTGCCCATCTGCTCATCTACAGATTCTCCAGAGATTGTTCAGATGAGATGTAAGCCAGCAGCAGATGTGGCATGATTTTGACGATGCTGTTCCTCACCCCTGCTTTACAACGTAATCATGTCGTAGGTGAGACGACATGAGAATGTGCAATGTACTTACTGGATCAAGGTGCGCCGGGTTGAGCAAGACGAACCGTTATCCCTGGAATTGTTGTCGCAATGCATAACCGAAGGTTGCTGTTGATGACGATGGTTTGATGGATGGAGGCATGATGTGACGGCAACGACGACGACAGAAGCCAAGGCTACTTATCTAGATGCAGCCAGATAGCCAAACATCTCACCAGCCAGCTCTGTAGGTTTGCGATCCCGCCATGGAACCGCCGGGTATGGTCATGTACATGCCATGTCGTTGATAAGCAACGCCCGTCGGCCCCAACAAGAAGGCAGCCAAGGTTTGATCAAGACTCGAGTGTAGGTTATTCGACATCTCCATGCACTATCCTCGGAAGCCGGGGTGGACAATCACACCACCGACTTGAGTGTGATTTGAGATTGCTGCAGTTGACTGGCATGTGAGATGGGATACATAACAACCTACATAACAGGAAGCTGTTGCAAACTCGGAAGAAGAAGAAGAAGAAGAAGAAGAGGACGATGGCCACCCAAGACGCAAGGGGGGTGGGCGTAGCAGCGGATGCTATGCTGGCGGTTCTGTTTGTCCCCAATGGTTTTCCCCTCCCCCAGGCCAAATCGAATCGGTTCGGATTCGCCCCTTGTTTCGGCTGCGTTGGTACTGTACAGTACCTACTGTAAGTAAGGTATCCAAGCTATGTACAACATGTATCCTCACAACTCAGTCACGCTTCACTTCACTCTTTGCCTGACTGTCTGACCTCGGACTTCTCCACGTGGGTCCGCTGGGGAATCCTGTTCCGCTGGCATCGGAATCGTTTTCGCCTCCTTGTCTCTGTTTGGCCTGACCCGCTGCCCGTTCGCCCGTGAAGCACCGCTTTTTTCGCAGAGGTCCAAGTGTCCCAAGTGTCCCANNTGTCCCAAGTGTCCCAAGTGTTCCCGCGGCTTCTAGGCGTGCCTACATGTACATATCTAGGTGCGACAGTACTGTACCCAGGGTGTGCATTCGCCCGTTTTCACTAGACCTACCCCCCTTCCTATCCGCCATCCTCAACATTGATACAGGCCGATTGTACATTGAGCATAGTAGCATAGGTAGCAGCAGCACCAACCAGCACCAGTACATCAACGTCCGAAGCAACAGGATCCCATCCCTCAGGCAAAACCTGCTGTACCGAGGCCAGGCCAGGGTGTTCTACATACATACATACAGTAC